>JBCEWC010007381.1:0-21509 GCA_038996855.1 Solanum aculeatissimum | reverse complement strand
CCTTAAGGGACCAAAAGAGGGCTTAGGGAAATGTTAAATCACGAAAATACCATTAATAAAATGGAACTTTTCACTACCCACAGTGCCCAAACGGTAGCTACAGTGCCGTCAACTAGTCACACGGGCTGCTCAACATACCATCAAGCCTCCCTTAGCCAAATCTTCAGCGCAAACTCTCGGAGGACTTTCTGTTACACTTCACGAACCCATAAACGGTCCGTTAAAGGTGAGACATCTAGTGCAAGGAACCTTCTAACCTCACTTAAATCCAAAATCATCATGCAAGCCTTTACCTAGCCACTGTCCAACTTGACGGGATAGTGGATGGCTCGTCAAGTGTCAAACGGATCGTCCAAGGTCACGTTGACTTGGAATTGGCTTAGGGGTGGTTCCAGGCCACCCCAAGCTCACTGTGACATTCCACGAGGCACTATACAGACCGTACAAAGTTTCACGGTCCGTGTCAATGTCCTTGGCCACTTTTCGGAGCCTATCTCCAATGACTTCCGAATTTCAGACAGTCTCACTATTTGGGCCATATCTCCCTCATCCATAGTTCAAATTGAGTGAAACCACTTGAGTTGTAAAGATAACTCAATTAGCTGAAATTTTATATGTGGTATCTCACATGGTTCATCCCACATCAAAAGTTATGAGCATTTAAAGTACGCTACCGAAACTATCCCTCTAGGCCACTTACTAGCCCGATTTGCATTTGGCCACTTAAACTCAACCCGTGGCTACGAAAACTCAACCATGGATTGTATTACATCATAGAATGCCAACCATAAGTAGATTTCAAAAAATTTCGGGTTGTTACATGAACCTCCTAATTCCTAAGTGGATCCACTAAGCCTTATGTGAACTGGGTGCTCACCTCTAGTTCTAGGACTCGGGTACTTGCCTGAATCCCTCGACTTGGGTACTCACCTCAAGCCATTATCTTTAGGGTACTCGCCTCTTAGGGATTTGGGTAATCACCTCTAACCCTTTTACCTACGGTGGCACATAGTTTTGGGACTTGGGTATTTACCTCTAGTCCACTCGGTGCTAGGGAGTGCTCTTACAAGAGTAGAAAATTAGAAGTACAGATTCATATCATTAAAATCATTCCAATTAAGCTAGAGGGTGTTTTATCCAATCCCCATCCCATTAATATCATCAAGTCAAAGTCATGGGATAGCTCCATAATCATACCTTAGATGGAACATCCTCCATCATAAAACATGAATTCTTTAACTAGATGGGAGATCCTCTACCATCGAACATTCATTCATTAATTAGATGGGAGATCCTCTGTCATCAACACTCTTTCATAAGGGACTTTTCATAAGTCAATAACATAAAATATTTCATAACATATGTAATAGCCCCTCAAATTCATACCATTCATAGTTGCCGTAATTTGCCACAAGGCTTTCATTCCTTATTTAAACATCAATTAATAGTCTTTCATAAATTTTGGAAGAAGCCGTTAACATTCACAATCATGAACTTGCAAACATGTAGCAAAACCTTTTCATTATAGACATTCCTTCATATATTTCGGATTCCAAAATTTGGTGGATTCATGTAAATAGACTTAAAATCACAAAATTCAAGAGTATTGGACATAAATGTAGTAAAACATGATTATTTAATAACCATTCTAACAACCCATTATCATCATAATAATTTCCTAGTTAAGTCATCATGAAATTCATTTCAAAACCCACATTCTTTCATAAACCTTCATAGCACATAATTGGACCCTCATTATTTAGAGATCATATTTGAAAAATTATTAGTTTGAATCCTTCTTAACCAACCCATCATAATAATATATATCGTCTTATAAAACATTGACCTGGAAACATAAAATTCATCTTATACAAACCTCGACTTCGTAATTATGGTCATAACATGCATAATCTCAAATAGCTCAACATTCATTAAGAGTAGCCAATGTATCACACCATAAGAGCTATACCAACATAGGAAGTTTGGAATACATCTTTGTTCAAAATATGGTGGGTATGCATTTATTCTCAAATCATGCAAGGGCCAAGGTATAAGACATGAGAAGTGTAAATAAAGTCCCTCTTTTCAAATCATTCAAAGTAACCCACCTTATTAAGTAAAACCTAGTTAATACTTCCTCAAGACTCATAAAAATCCATAAATTTCACATGGTATTTCATTTCATAATAATGCATAAAAATAAACCATCATAGAATGCATACTAGTAACATCATATGCAAGAGTTCATAAAATACCCACAAATATCCACAAATTTTATGTAGTTCGAGAAGAAAAATGGTTGGACTTGTGGGAAGGAAGGTTCCAACAATCAAACCCACATACCTTAGAGATAAGAGATGGATAAAACTTGGAAAAATGATGAGGAATTCGGAACCCTAGTTTGCACCTTCTTGATTGAAACCTTGGGGAAGCTTGAGAGTGTTTTGGGACTTAGAATATTTTGAGTGAGGAGGAATGAGGTGAATTAGGGTTATATATGCTGATAAGGGGCATAATAGGGGCCAAAACGATGTTATATTGGGCTTAGGGAGTAAGGAAAGGACAAAAACACCCATTTTAAAAATAGCTAGACAGTTTCCACGAAAGCCTATTTATAGGCCGTAAGTTAATCCACGACCCGTAAGGTGGGTCGTATAAACTGGTAGCCTGAAAGTGCTTCACTAAAATGGGTGTAACTTTTCAATTCGAACTCCAAATGAGGTGAAACCAGTTGCGTTGGAAAGATAATTTGTAGAGCTTTCATTTAATACGTCATCCAACATCTAATTCATTGTATGATAAGAGATAGTATCTTTTAAAATAGACATATGTATGAACTCATGCTAGAACTTATGCAATTGGAATCGTTTACACTCGACTTGATGAGAAAGGGGATCTGAATAGCATGAGGGGTCATGGAGGGGCTAGGTAAGGCGGTTAAGGGTTTAAGGGAATAGGAAAGGCCAGAACTGCCCCTTATAAAAATTAACCAGAAAGGACCATAAGACCCTTTTTATCACTTGTGGTCCATTTTACGGGTTATCTCGTCTGATAACATTTCAGACTTTCAGAAACTCTCCATTGATTCATATTCCACGATGTGACCTACGACTTGTAAAAGATTTTATGGGCTGTATGATAAGTTGTACATCCCACTTCGAAAATTTTCATTTTCACCAAGTTTGACCTTCAACCCACGAGCACCACTTACGACCTATATAACTTTTTAAAACTCGTAGAACCCCTCGTAACAACTGGCACTTCAAAAAAATTTTAGGACTCTTTTCTTGCACTTTTCATACTTCTCATAGGTGGCGCCTTACACAAACACTCTTATTAATTCTACAATCCTTTAATTCAAATTAATACTCCTAATATTAAACAACCCTTCCTTATGGTTTCGACCTCGACTTCTTGTTGGGTAAAGTGCGATGATGTCCACAATACTTCTTAATGTTTTTAAAGTATGTTAAGGTTGATATCACTTCACTTATTGACAATTAGGACACTAAAATACAAATTTGGCTATGTCCCTTTTCATGCCAGTCCACCAATATACCTCTTTCAAGTCTTGATACATCTTGGTGGGTCTCGAATGTATAAAATAAGGAGAGTTATGGGTTTTTCTCAAAATCACCTCTCTAAGGCCATGAATGTCAGGAATACACAATTGATATTGATATCAAAGTACGTCATCTTCCCCTTGAGAGAAAACCTCTATCTTCGTTTTGGCAACCAACTTCTTTAACTCAATCAATGACAGGTCTAGATTTTGGTTTGCCTTAACATCTACAACCACAAAAGATTCAACCCTATTCTGAACATGAATGCTACTATCATTAGAATCAACCAACCTCACTCCTAATCTAGACAAACAATGCACATCCTTCACCAACTTTTTTTTGGTCTCACAACATGAACCACACTACCCATAGATAGTCTACTAAGGGCGTTAGCTGTAATATTTGCCTTGATTAGATGATATTACATACTCATGTCATAGTATTTAAGAAGTTCTAGCCATCTACGTTTTCTTAAGTTTAGATCTCTTTGGGTGAATACATATTGCAAAATCTTGTGATCGATAAAAAATATACATATTGCAAAATCTTGTGATTGGTGAACAAATCTACATGAACCCCATAAAGATAGTGTCACCAAATTATCAAAGATAACACCACAGTCACTAATTCAAGATCATGAGTCAGATAATGTTTTTCATGCACCTTCAACTGTCTAGATGCATAAGCTATGACCTTTCCAAGTTACGTGAGCACACAACCCAAATCAATGTGAGAAGCATCATAATACACCACAAACCCATCTAAGCCATCTGATAGTGTCAAAATAGGAGCCAATGTAAGTTGATCCTTCAAAGTCTAAAAGATTTTCTCATACTCATCGGCCCATAGGAATTTGGCCTTTTTGAGTTAACTTAGTCAATGGTGAAGCATAAAAAATCTTCAACAAATCTCTGATAAGAACCATCCAACCTAAGAAAGTTCTGAATATCTGAATGAGTCAACGTTTTAGGATAATTCTTCACAACCGCGATCTTCTTTAGATCAACCTTAATACCATCACTGGATACCACGTGACCTAGGAAGGTCATCTCATGCAATCTAAACTTATGTTTACTAAACTTAGCAAATAATTATTTATCCCTCAAACTCTGAAGAACCAACCTCAAATGATCCATATGCTTTTGTTTACTCTAAAAATAAATTAGAATATAGTCGATAAAGATAACCAAAAAAGTATCAAAGAATTGCTTGAACACTCGATTTATGAGATCCATAAACACTACCAGAGCATTAGATAACAAAAAGGCATCACCACAAACTCAAAGTACCCATATCTTATACAAAACGTTGTCTTAGGAATGTCACATTCCCTTCCTCTCAACTGATGATACCCAAAATAAAAATCAATCATGAGAAGTGAGTAGCACCCTGTAATTGATCAAACAAATCATCAATCCTCGGTAATAGGTACTTATACTTTATAGTCACCTTATTCAATTATTCATAGTCAATACATATCCGTAGTGACCCTTTCTTTTTCCTTACAAATAAAACAGGAGCACCCCATAGTGATATACTTGGCCTAATAAAGCCCTTTTCCAACAAGTACTTCAACTAATCCTTCAACTTCTTTAATTCAACCAGTTCCATGCAATAAGGAGGAATATAAATAGGTTGAGTATTAAGAAGAAGATCTATGCCAAAGTATATTTCCCTTTCGGGAGGAATACCAAGAAAATCTTCGAGAAAGGTAGCCAGATGGTCATTTACCACAGGAACTAACTCAAAAACAGGAGACTTGAACTCAATATCCCTAACCCTCACTATATGATAGATGCCCCTTAGAAATCATTTTCTAGGATTTGAGATTGTCACAACCCAAGCTTAGGTCCTAGGTGTGACTTGGTGAATGAGGAACCTGAAGGTACCCTAAACAAGCCTCATAGCATACTTAAGAACATCCTTGGTTTGAAAGCGTGGATCAATGATGTGCTATCAAAATACAACACTTTTGATGCTTAAAACATGAAATTTTAGGTGTTATCAAAGCAATATTAGTAGGTTTGATGTGTTTATGCATTTGTTTTATAGTATTTCAGTGTTGGCATAATTTTTGGGCAAAGTGTTTAAAAGCAGTAGTTTTTGATGATCCACAGAACCCGTTATGGGTCATAGAAATGTTCATGGGCCATAGAGGGGGTCTCATAGAAATTTCCAGTGAGGGGTGAATTTCTGAGTTAAACTCTACGAAGGATGAAGATGAGTCGTAGATCAATCCACGAGTCATGGAGTGTGGTTGTGCCTTGAGGATCAGAAAGTGGAGAAGTTCTGAAAAGTGTACAGGCGAAACACTTGGCAAATCATAGAAGCTTTTAAAGCCAGCAGAGGTGTCTCATAGAAGTAGTCTCCAAAATTTAGTTACAGTTCAAGAAACCCTTATACACGAGCCATAAAGTGTAGCACAAGCCGTAAACCTACTCGTGGAGTGTGCCGACACAGTTTTACTAATTTATTTTTTAAACATTATAAATAGGTTTTTGAGTTATTTTTTGAGAAGTTTTCCAGAGAGTTAGTGTGTTAGAGATATTTTAGGTATTTTAGTCATAGAAAAACATCATCTTTTGTTCTTCATTCGTATTTGCAATTTCAAATTGAAGCGTTGGATTTCTTGTTCATCAATTCCTTTGTGTAAGTGCTAAATTATGCTATTCTACTTCCTAATTTGTGCATCTACACTAAGTATGCATAACTAAATCCACAACTAGGGTTGTGAGAACCATGAGAAACTAACAAGGTAAAATCAGATATTGTGTAACTCTTTGAAGATGTGTTAGGTTGTATTAATTAATACTCTTCACTTTAATTTCTTTTTAATAAAGGCCTACGTTAGAACTCACTTAGTATTTCTTGACGGATAAAAGGAGTAATTAATAGGAAAAAAGATAATTAACAGGATTCAATTGAGTTGTTCTCGTCTAATCAACCAAACTGGATCAAAGGGAGGTTGTAGTGGGATAAAAAGTAAGGGTTAGTAATGTCACATTACAGAGATGGATCAAGTTCTGTGATGAAATTTACCTATTCGCTGGATCAAAGGTTTAGGTGAACCTAACTTACTGTCCTACACCTACACACTGGAAAAGGATGTATTTATCTGATAATACCAAGTTAGGGATTCTTAGGGAACACATCACCCTAGTTAGCTCTTCTACTGGTTACACCTCACTTGCATTAGTTCAGTTTGTTTAGTTTCGTTTGCAAACCCCCCCTCCGCTCCCCTCTAATTTCCTCTTTCCTGGGAGATAAATAGATTACTCTTCCCACTTTATAATTGAAGTATTCTAGAGTCTACCATATTCCTTATGAAATCGACCCTAACCTTGGTTAGGTTAAATACTTGATATCAACCGCTTTACCTCAAAAAGAGGTGTGGCTTGAGCAATGTCAAGCATTTTGGTATCATTTTCGGGGAATACAGCTAGATGTTTGTAGTTCAAGTAATTTGGGGTTAATCCTTATTTCCCTAGTTTTATGTTTCTTGTTATTTTTGTTTTGTTTCAATGTGTAGGTGTAGTGTATGCACAACACTCAGAGCTGAGACAACGCATTGACTCCCTTTGATCTAAAAATCTAGAGAACACTACGGAGGATGACCCAACATAATGTGAATAATGTTGTTAGTGATGCGGCTAATGCAACACTCAATCCGAATGATGACAACCCACCTTTTCTAAATCCATAACCACAAGGTTTGCAAGCCGCAACAAATAAATAGAACCAATGCAACGTTATAGTTATCTGAGCTCCCACAAAGTTCAATCACCAGGCCTTTTTAGAAAGGTTCTTCCCGTTCTCTAAAAAGTTGAAGTTGAAGTCAAAGATTAATAATTTCAGGCAAATACCTGGCTGTTCTATAGGAGCCATGTGGGAGAGGTTTACTAAGTGTTTGACATAAGTTCCTGACCATAAGATTGTTGACGAAGACATGGTGGAGATCTTCTACAAAGCCCTTGATGAATATTCTAAGCAGTCGCTGATACTATCTTAGGGGCCTCTGCTAAGAGACTCAAAATAGTGGTCAAAATAAATTGTTCATTGGGAATGAGGGATAAGGCTACCATAAAGAGCTCATTTTTAGTCAGTACTAGTCAGACGCAGACACAAGCGAGTGAGAATGTGATGCAAGAACTTGTGTGGATCAATACTAACATGGAGCGATTGATGAAACAGAATCTGGAATGAGTAAATGCAGTAGCTAATAAACCCTCACGACCATCCATGTATGAGGAACCCTATTATGAGGAGGACTCTTATTTTGTAGTTGATCATATGGCAGGTTTTCGGACCAACGCCCAAGGGTCCAACTAGGACTATTGGCGCCAAGGGCAGGGAAACTAAGGTCGGAACTTTGGGAGAGATGGAACTTTCAGAGACAATAACAGAGCTGGCTACTATGATAGGAATGGGATCCAGGATAGAGATGTTGATTGTGGCCGCAAAGATGGTTTTAGGAGTTGTCCATATATTCCATCACACAATCGGGATTCTAGTGCTGGCACATCTCGAGTTTAAGAGATGTTTGACCATCTATTGAAGAAGCTTAGGATGAGACACTAAGGGGGATAAAAACTGATATCTTTAGTATTAATCATAATATTGAGTTTCACTTTATGGCGATCATGCATCTTGAGCAACAATTTGGTCAGATCTCGACTCAACTCAACCAGCGCCAGAAGGGTACTCTGCCCAGCAACACTATTCAAAATCTTAAGAATAAGGGGCAGTGTATGGTAGTTATGACATGTGGTGGGAAGCATACCATTGATCCTGAAATACTGGTTGATGATGATGCTTTTCATGAGGAGATTATTGAGAGAGAGCATGTTGATAATGGAAAGGTTCGTGCAGAGAATAGGGAAGATGATGTAGTGCCAACATTACAGAGGCTTAAACTAATCCCTAGACCTCTTCCTCCTTTCCCACAAAGACTCAAGAAGAAGGAGGAGGAAGGTAAGTTCAAGCACTTCCTCTCAATGCTGAGACAACTCTTCATCAACATCCCCCTACATGAAGCATTGGAGAAGATACCCGGGTATGCGAAATTTTTGAAGGGTCTAGTTACAAAGAAGCATACTGTGATTCAGAAGCTCTCACAAGAGCTCCAACATTACAATGCGATTTTGACAAGGTCCTTGGTATAGAAATGAGAAGACCATGGAGCATTCACTGTTCCCTGCACCATAGGTGATGCTGAGTTCTCAAGGGCATTGTGTGATCTCTGTGCCATCATAAATTTGATACCCCTTGTGATCTTTAAGAAACTCAATTTTGTAGCACCTAACCCAACGAGCACGAGACTGTTGATGGCTGACCACACAGTAAAACAACCTTTGGGGATACTATGTGACGTCCTCGTCAAAGTTGATAAATTGATATTCCCTATAGACTTTGTGATCGTAGATTGCGAGGTCAACTTCAAAGTCCCAATCATCTTGGGAAGGCCCTTCCTTGCCACTGCGCAAGCCATAGTGGATATAAAATTTAGCCAACTCAAGTTTAGATTGAATGATGAAGAAGTTTTCTTCAACATCTGTCAGTCCATGAAGAGGCCAAATGAGCTAAAGATGGAAATGTGGGTGATTAATGAAGTCTGGGTAATCAATGAGTCCACGTTGTGTCGCGACAATAATTTAGGCACTTCATGGGAGGCAACCCAAGTTATTTGATGTAATAGTAGTAGTTTTATTTTGTTTTTAGCTTTTGGACTTATAGATGGTCTGGATATTTTTGTTTTGTTTACTTGTAATGTATGGACATTGGATTGGTGACATATAGGGTAACATTTTGTTTTGGGAGGTTCATCAGGTGCAAGATTAAGCCAACTATCTTGGGCTGGAAAGACAAGAAAAAGTGATTCTACGACTGATTATACAGGTTGTACATTATTGTATGACCCGTATACCGACTCGTAGAACATTCCAGTGAGAAACAATTTGTGCACTCCAGTCCACGAGCAAATTTTACCGTCTGTAGAACAAACTACGGGCCGTGAATGGGGCTCATGGACCCCAAGTAAGTTTTCCAGTGTCCTGACTAAGTGTCGAGGGTGTTCTATGAAACCTTCCTCTGGGTCATGTTTTACTATATGACCCGTACAAGAGATCGCAGAACCTAAGCCTTAAATTAGGATTTTAGGCTCCCATGAGACTAGAATCTACTAGTCATAGAACATTTCACGGCTCGTAATCAAGGTCTTGTAGAGCTAGGCCCAATTCTTATGAACCAACCCGATCAACATATATATGGGGTCAAAATAAAATTTTACTCCATTTCTCCAATTTATTTCGAAATTACCCTAACTGCATACCCCTGACCTTGGTTCGACCAAAATTCGGCAAACCCACAACTGCTCCAACAATTTTTCTAGCTAACTTTTGGTGAGCCCAAAAAGCTAGGGTTCCGACACCCTTCTAATTCCTCCATCTATTTCAGTCAACTTCTCATTATTTTCGATCAGTTTTTAGTTCTGTAAACCTAAATTTATCAATTTTAATGTTAATGTTGGTTGATAAATGATGGGTAGGTCATTTATACTATGTGTTAAGCTAGCTCATTTTTTGGAACTAATTCAGGAATGCGGTATGATTGCCTATGTGTTGTGTTGACCTTGTTAGGTGGAAAAGTGTTTTGGGTCGCCAAATCATGCTTAACTAGCTTCACATGCTCACGAATTGAATAAAATTTCTTGAAAATATGACTTGGAACTTGTTGAAATTGTTGATGCCAATATTGATGTGCTACCAAAATACAATACTTTTAATGCTTAAAACTTGGAATTTTGTGTGTTCTCATAGCGATGTTAGTAGATTTTATTGTGTTTTTGGGTTTGTTTTGCAAGATTACAGCGTTGGCAAAGTTTTAGAAAAAATATGCTAAAGTTGTTGGGTTTTGGTGATCTACAAAACCCTCTATGGGTCGTGGAGAATTTAACGAGCCATAGAGTGGGTTCCGTATTAAGTTCCACTGAAGGGTGCAAACTTGAAATCAACTCTACGATGAGGAATCTCGAGATGTATAAGTATACATGAGCCATAGAGTGATGGTCGTGCCCTTATGATTAGAAAGTAGAGAGGCACAAAAAATTATCTCAGATGAAACCTCCCATGAGTCATTGAATCTTACACTACTTGTGGAATGATCTCATAGAAGTCATCACCTGAACACTGCCAGAGTCTACAAAACCCCGATCTATGGGCCGTGAAGTGGTACACGAGTCATGAAAGGTCCCGTGAAGTTTGCCAACATAATATTCCTAATTCATTTTAGCTTTGTATATTACTTATTATAAATAGTTTTTTTAGGTTTATTTTTAAGAGGTTCGAGAGAGTTAACATAGTTCTTCATATTTTGGTACTTTTAGTGTTAGAAAAATAATTCGGTGTGTTCTTGATTCGAGACTTGATTTCTATTGAAGAGTTGGATTTGATATTCTCAAATCTATTTGCGCAGGGGTTTAATTATGTTGTTCTTCTTCATAATTTCTGCAATTACACAGATCATGCATAGCTCAATCCACAACTCGAGTGGTGGGAACCATGATGAACTAATAAGATAAAATATGATATTGTGTAATCCTTTAAAGGTGTGCTAGGCTATATTAATTAACCTCATCACTTTAAAAGATTTTTAACGGTGGCCAATGTTAGAACTCGCCTAGTGTTACTTTTCCAATCAAGGAGGTAATGAATAGGAAAATGGGGTAATTAACAGGATTCGATAGAGTTTTTTTCTCGTCTAATCAACCAAAATTGATTTAAGGGGAGGTTGTGCTAGGATAAAAAGTAAGGGTTAGTAATGTCACATCATGGAGACTGATCAAGTTCCATGATGAAATTCACCCATTTGCTTGATCATAGGTTTAGGTGAACCTAACTTACTGTCTTACACCTACACATCGAAAAAGGTTACATTTATCTGATAATACCAAGTTAGGGATTCATGGACATCACATCACCCTAGTTAGGTCTTCTACTAATTTCCCATCAATTGCATTAGTTTAGTATTAGTTAATATTTTACTTTATAAAACCCCCTTCCTCCGGAGATAAGTAGGTTAATCACTCTCAAATTGCATTGAATTAAGTCTTGAGTCTACCATATTCCTTGTGGTAACAATCCTAACTTTGATTAGGTTAATTACTTGACGACTGCTTTACCTCAAAAGGAGGTGTGGCTTAGGCAATATCAAGCAAATTTTGGCGCCATTGTTGGGGAATATGAGTAGACTTGTTTAGTTAAAGTAATTTGGGGGATTATCTCATATCTCTCTTAGGTTATGTCTTTTTGTTATTTTTTCTATTTCTAGATCTAAGTGCAGTCAACGATGGTTCAGGAAGACCTGAGCCAAGCTGAAGATGAGGAGGAATCAGAAGCGCCAATTAAAGAAAGGCTGGGTGTCAACACTGTTGAGGCAATAATGATGAACTTTGAAAGAAATAGCATCCTTGACTATGATGAACAGTGAAGGCTCTGGGAGAAGCTCATCTCCCTTGGCGACAAACTAAGCTAGAGCTAAACTTAAAAGATGAGGAGTCGCCACCCATAAAACTCTCAATAGAAGAGCCACCGGTGTTAGAATTAAAAGTCCTTACGCGCCATTTGAGATATGTGTTCTTGGGCGCTGAAAATATATTGCTAGTAATAGCGGCCGTATATTTAACGGGTAAGAAAGAGAATGCATTAGTCGTAGTGCTGCAACAGTTCAAAAGGGCTATAAGATGGACAATAGCAGACATCATTGGTATTCCACTTGTGGTATGCACTCATAAGATCCAACTAGTCATGGGATACAAACAAGCGTTGAAAACTAGAGATGCCTAAACCCACCCATGCAATAGGTCATGCGCAAGGAAATTATCAAATAGTTGGGCACAGGTGTGATCTACCCAATAGCTGACAATGAATGGGTAAGTCTAGCTTAATGTGTTCCAAAGAAGGGATGTATCATGGTTGTCCCAACGCGAGAAATGAGTTGATCCCCATACGACCAGTCACTGAATGAAGAGTATGCATGGACTACAAAAAGTTTAATGCCTCGATAGATAAAGATCACTTCCTTTTGCCATTCATGGATCAGATGCTAGACCAGTTAGCTGTAAAGGGATGGTTTTGTTTCTTCGATGGTTAATCAGGGTACAGCTAGATCTCCATCCTCCAGAGGACTAAGAAAAAACCACATTCACATGTCCTTATGAAACCTTTGCATTCAAAATGATGCCATGAAACCTTTGCATTCAAAATGATGCCATTTGGGTTGTGCAATGCACAAACTACATTCCAAAGATGCATGATGTCCATCTTCTCAGATATGGTGGAAAACACAATCGAGATATTCATGGATGACTTTAGTTTGGTGGGTGACTTATTTAATGATTACTTGTAGAACTTTCGAGCCATGCTATAGAGGAGTGAAAAATGTCACTTAGTGTTGAACTAAGAGAAATACCACTTCATGGTGAAAGAACGTATCGTGTGGAGACATAGGATTTCAAGAAAAGGCATTGAGGTAGATAGATCCAAGATAGAGGTGATAAAAAAGTTGGCCCCACCTATCTCTGTAAAAGGGGTAAGAAGCTTTCTGGGGCATGCAGGGGTCTACAGGCGTTTCATCAAGGACTTCTCAAAGATTGCACACCCTTTGTGTAGATTTCTTGAAAAGGAGTCCAAGTTCGTGTTTGATGATGCATTCAGAGGCTTGAAGTAGAGGTTGACATCAACACCTATCATTATTGCCCCAAATTGGTCAAAGCCATTAAGAATTATGTGTGATGCAAGTGGGGTCACACATGGTATGGTCTTGGGACAACATAGAGAGAAGATCTTATATCCTATATATTATGCCAGTAAAGCCCTAAATGCAGCCCAGAAGAACTACGCTATCACGAAATAATAATTACTCATAGTAGTCTTCGCATTTGAAAAGCTCAGATCTTATCTTTTAGAGACCAAAGTTATTGTATACACAGATCATTTTGCATTGTGGTATTTAATGACAAAGAAAGATGTAAAAGCAAAGTTGATTCGATGGAAACTCCTGCTCCAAGAGTTTGATTTTGAGGTGATCGACAGAAAAGAAACTTAGAACCAGGTAGCAGACCACCTATCCAGGTTGGAGGATGAGGCCAGGGTGAAGTGTGATGATGGGGCTGAGATTGATGACTTATTTCCTGATGAAAGAGTGTTGGTAGTGTCTCATGATTTAATATCGTGGTTCACAGACTTTGCAAACTATTTGGTTAGCGATATTGTGCAACCCAATTTGACACCTCACCAATGCTAGAAGTTCATGACTAATGTGAAAAAGTTCTTCTAGGATGATCCATACTTATTCCGTGTCTATGCAGATATTGTCATTCACCGCCGTGTTCCTGAGGTTTAAATTATGAACATTCTAGAGGCATGCCATTCATCTTTAGTAGGCGGGCATCACAGTGGAATCTACACAGCATATAAGATCTTACAGTGTGGCTATTATTAGCCAACCATACACTAGGATGCCCATGACTATACCAAGGCATATGGAAGATGCCAGAGAGAAAGGTTGTTTCCCATAAATATGAGATTTTTATGAACCTCATTATGGTGATTGAATTATTTGATATATGGGTGATAGACTTCATGGGTCCGTTCGTGAGCTCACATGGAAACAAGTACATCCTAGTGGTCGTGGACTATGTGTCAAAATGGGTGGAAGTAGTGGCACTTCTAAATAATAAGGGGAAGAGTGTCACAACATTTCTAAAAAGGAATATCTTCTCTAGGTTTGGTACGCCGCGAGCTATCATTAGTGATGGAGGCTCGCATTTCTATAACAGGCTTTTCAAAGAATTATTAGAGAAGTATGGGGTTAAGCATAGTATGGCTACATCTCACCACCTGCAGACTAGCGAACAAGTGGAGGTATCGAATCGATAGATCAAACAAATATTGTTAAAGGTAGTAAATGCAATCTGGACAGATTGGTCACAAAAGCTTGATGATGTTTATAGGCGTACCAAACTGCATTGAAGACCCCGATAGGTATGTCTCCTTACTAACTTATGTTTGGAAGCCACTTGCTGGTATAACTAGAGCATAAAGTGATATGGACACTATAAAAGTTGAATTTGGATTGGAATGATGTGGCGACCATGAGGCAGAACCAGTTAAATGAGATTGATTAATTCCTCTTAAAATCATACGAGAGTTCAGCCCTGTACAAACAACGAATGAAGTTGCAACATGGTCATCACATCAAAAATTTCCAATTCACACCCCGAGATTTGGTGATACTCTATAACTCAAAATTGAGGTTATTCCTTGGGAAACTCATATCTAAGTGGATGGTACCCTTCAAAGTATCACAAGTCTTCAACTACAGAGCCATTGAATTTGAAAAAAGGGATGACTCAACTTTTAAAAGGAATGGATAGAGAGTGAAAACATATCTTGGAAATAGTGAGGAGATTATGATAGTGGAAGAATGGACACTTGATGAAGTTTGAGTAATCAAGTGGGTCAAATCGTGCCACGACAATAAATCAGGCGTTGCTTAGGAGGAAACCCAAGAGAAGAGAGGCGCTTAGGTTCCCAGGTATGTTTACTTTTGACCTCAGTTTTCTTTATATGATATTTTGTGTGTATTAGGGACAATACACATCTTTTTTGATGGGGTGTGGGTAGTTATAGGCCTCAGTAAAGTCTTAGTAACTTTGGCCTATAACTATCCTAATATTTTATTCCAAAGAGTTTTCTTGCCTGTGTTATTTTTCCCTATGGATATTTATTTTCTATTGAACGAACATTCTTAGGATGTTTAGGTAGCATTGGTAGCATACAATACATATATCTATGGCATAAAATGTTTTGTTGAAAAATGATACCTACCAAATTTTTGTGTTTAGTTAGTCTTGATAGCAACCATGTATGATTAGTTGTTTGACAATGCTTATTCTGATAGGTTAGGCATAATTGTGATAAAAAGAATGATCCGATAAGTATGTGTTGACATGTAAGCATTTCCATGAGTGAGTAAGCTTAATCGTTGATTTATTTCTGTGTTTCAATTCAGAACTTGACCATTTACTCTTACTAGACTGTAGATTAGTTGGTTAGGACAGGATCTTAGGCTATTGTTCTTAATAGCCCACTTAGTCTAAAATGACCGACCAAATATGCTTTGTACCCCTTTATCCTTGTGTTTGAGCCTGAAATTGACCTTTTTCTTTATAAAAACCTACGTAACCTCACCCTAAATAATGATAAATCCCAAAATTAGCTGTGGTATTTCCTTGATCATTGTGCACCTTATCTAAGGATAAAAAACATAAATTGAGGGTGGTTACCAAAAGTGGCCCTAGTTTTGAGGTTGAATATTGTGAACCTCAACTCAGGCTAAAAGCCTAAGTTGATGGTGGCTAGTGTAAGGAGAAGTCACAAAAGAAGGGGGGGGGGGGGGACTAGTAATGCAAAAAGAAAGAAAATTGGTTAAAGGGTGCAAGAAAAATTTGAAAAAGTGGCTAGTCAGTGCTAACAAAGGAAAAAGCGAAATTGGGAAAAAAATAAAGGCACTACGTCAAAAGTGATTCAAAAGGCACCTTAAAAAGGTACAAAATAGGAGAAAAAGAGGGAAGGAAGAAAAATAGGTTGGTTTGGGAAAAGTGTAGGAAAATGCACTGTCAAGGAGTGACATTAGTCACTATGCTTCTAAAGTATCATACCAAAACCCCCTGAGCCTACGTTGCAAGCCTAGAAAGTCCTAAAGTGATCCTAATCTAACTAGTTGAAGTGTTAGTCGTAAGTATAAGGGCAATCATATGGTATTGATCACAGTATTTGAATATCTTTTGTGAGAGTGAGTGATATAGTATCGTCCCAAGCATTGAATTTTAAAACCTCATTCTGAGTTGAAATGGGACCTCTTTCAGTGAGAGCACTTGTGTTGTATTGTTGACATGTTACTAGGTAAGTGATTGTTGCTTATTTGTGATTTCTTACTTATCATAGTTGCACTGTTAGATGTCTTGGTCTGTGTTGGTTTGCTTGATAGCTATTTGAAATGTGTTTGAAAAGAGGTGTGGGTATCTGTGTTTGATTGTGTCTCTGTACTACTTATATAGATTGAGTCAGTCGCTTGAGAACAAATACTAATTTTAAGTTGAGAGTGTTGATGTGCTGCCAAAATACAACACTTTTAATGCTTAAAACTTGGTTTTGTGTGTTCTCATAGCGATTTAGTATGATTTGATTATGTTTTTGCATTTGATTTTCAGGATTACAATGTTGACAAAGTGTTGGAAAAATATGCTGAAGATGCTGGTTATTAGTGATCCACAGAACCCTCTATGGGTCGTGGAGGAGTTCATGAGCCGTAAGTGGGTTTCGTATTAAGCTCCAGTGTAGGGTGCAAACTTACAATCAACTCTGTGAGGAGGAATCACTTGCCGTACAAGTATATACAAGCCATGAAGTGATGGTTGTGCCCTTAGGATCAGAAAGTGGAGAGGTGCAGAAAATTGTCTCAGACGAAACCTCCCATGAGTCATGGAATCTTACACATCTTGTGGAATGGTCTCATAGAAGTCAACTTCGAAACACTATCAGATTCCATGAACCCCTGATCTACGGGCTGTGAAGCGGTACACGAGTCGTGAAAGGTCCCGTGAAGTTTGCCAATACAGTTTTCCTAATTTGTTTTGACTTAGTATTTTACTTATTATAAATAGGTTTTTAGGTTATTTTTTTAGATGTTCGAGAGATTTAACATAGTTCTTCATAATTTGGTACTTTTAGTGTTAGAAAAACAATTCGGTGTGTTCTTGATTCGAGACTTGATTTCTATTACAGAGTTGGATTTTATATTCTCAAATATATTTGTGTAAGTGTTTAATTATGTTGTTGTTCTTCATAATTTCTGCAATTACAAAGATCATGCATAACTAAATCCACAACTAGGATTGTGGGAACCATGATGAATTAATAAGGTAAAATAGGATATTGTGTAATGTTTTAAAGGTGTGCCAGGCTGCATTATTTAACCTCTTCACTTTAAAAGCTTTTTGACGGTGACCAACATTAGGACTCTCCTAGTGTTACTTTCCTGATCAAGGAAGTAATGAATAGGAAAAGGGGGTAATTGACAGGATTCAATAGAGCTTTTCTCTCATCTAATCAACCAAATTGGATTTAAGAGGAAGTTGTACTGAGATAAAAAGTAAGGGTTAGTAATGTCACATCATGGAGACTAATCAAGTTCCATGATGAAATTCACCCATTCACTTTATCATAGGTATAAGTGAACCTAACTTAATATCCAACACCTACACACCGAAAAAGGTTACATTTATTCTATAATGCCAAGTTAGAGATTCATGGGGAACACACCACCCTAGTTAGCTCTTCTACTAATTTTCCATCACTTGCATTAGTTTAGTGTTAGTTAATATTTTAGTTTATAAAACCCTCTTTCCTTGGGAGATAAGAAGGTTAATCACTCTCAAATTACATTGAATTAAGTTTTGAGTCTACCATATTTCTCATGGGAACGATCCTAACCTTGGGTAGATTAAGTACTTGACGATCGCTTTACCTCAAAGAGAGATGTGTCCTGAGCGACATCAAGCAAATATATATTCTAAAATAGGGTCGGACCATTAGGATCACATGTTAAGTCACTTTTGATGGGGTTATTATTGAACAAAATTGTATTTGAGGGTTTGGTGTTGTGCATGAAATTTTGATGGGATGTTGCATTCTTGCTTTGTGGCCGATGAAGGGGTCGATATAAGACTCGTATGATGGACCTAAAAAATTTTGAGTTTGGAAACACATTTCATGAGGGTTTTCTATGGCCCGTGGATCAAATCCACGAGTTTTAGTTACCCTTCATAGGGAATTCCAGACACCAAAATTTCTAGGATTTCATCAGACGAGACCTTCTATGAGTCGTAGATATTTTGATGACTCATAGATAGGTCTCGTAGGGCCTTTCTTATTTGAAACCTTATCTGGAATCTTACCTACGACTCAGTTCACGACCTATAAATTCCTCTCTGAGTCATGCTAGTCTCGTAGATGCAATACCAATAGCTTAAAACATGGACACTAATCACATGAGAGGCCCTCACGGCTCGTAGACTACTCTACAACTCATAAAAGACACTCGTAGACCACTGTTTGCCCAGTCTTGTCATATTTCTTAGTTTGCATTTGAGAATTCTAGGGCTAATCATGCTTGCGTAATATGTGCTTTTCAGGTACTATGGCCCCCAAACAGAAACATGATGAGATTCGAGCCTGCCGGGATTGGCTATGCGATGAGCCAATAGATTCAGATGTCGTATCGGAGTCCAGTGGCTCATTAGAAGAGCTGGGCATCAAGCCTGACCTAGATGCTGAGAGGCCTCAAACTTGGGCCTTCACTAGATAGGCTGAGCAGACACAAGCCATAGTGGTCCGCCCTCCCTAGTTTGATGAGAGAGTAGATAGGGCCAGCGATAACCTCTTTGGAGAGAGGGTCCAGGTCCAGAGTTGTGGAGGGAAAGACTCCGCTTTATCTTCGGGTTCTCAAGCACCATCCACTTTATCAGATGTATGATCCAGCCGGTGGTGCGTTAGGGTATTCTGACCATCTATGAGAAGGATATTTAGCGGAATGAGCAAGGCCAACCAACTCGTTCTATCTTTGACGAGCCACGATTCATCACTACTAGACTCGACGGTGTCCCAGGAATAGAGGACACTATTGCTCGATACAGGTTCTAATGGTTCGAAGAGCCGGCTAGGAGGTACTCACCTATAATGATCAGAGAGTTCTTTGCCTCCTACGCCGCCATGATATACAGTACTCTTCCCAAGGGGAGGAAGCCTCTAACCCAGCCTAGACTAACTCGTGTGATGGTGAGAGAATGACAGGTGGATGTTTCTTAGACTACCATCCGTTGAATGATATTTGGGCCCGAGTGCTCCGCCCCAGGTCAAGTATAAAGTTTGATAGAGGAGTGGGGAAGACCAGAGACTTGGGTTTTATAAGGGACCTAGATTGATGAGTTGGACTTATAAGATGGTTGTCGATCAGATCGCAGTGAAGGGACTAGATCCCGCATGTATAGCTACATTGGTAGAGCTTATAGTGAAGGCTTCCCTCAGCTTTCCCTGCCAAATTTTGGTGGGCAATTGTTAGATCATGGATTGGGCCAATGCATGCAGATAAAACATTAATGCGAAACTGTATAGTGCTAGTGGCCAACATCTTAGCCGACTATGATATTGTTTGGGCAGAGTTGATCGTCGAGCAGATTCATGAGGTGACCCTGAAGAGATCCACTACCATACTCTTCCCATACCTTATCTACTAACTATGCTTAGCGATGTGGGTGGACATTATTCACCATGTGGACGTAGCGGTATTGGTTCAGAGGACTTTAGATGCCACCCTGATAAAGAATAAAGATAACCCGGTGGCACTTCGATGGGCACCACGAGCACCAAATCCTATGCTAGAGATATTCACCCTATTGCCACCGTCTGAGCCATCTACTACCATCACCACTGCTGCACCTACTTTTGAGGGCCCTCTACAGGCTGAGACAGAGATGGAGAGGGGCCCCACTACCACTATTACTTTTGCGCTAGAGGCCGCACCCACCACTTCAGTACCTACCGGTATAGCTTTTCTGTTGAAAGCGTCCTTCCAAGCTTTGGCACAGAGATAGGCCCGCGTTCAGTCACAGATGGCTCAGTTATTATAGTAGTTGAGGCCCTGGGTCCACCAGGTTGTTTTAGAGGTAAATACCCGCATGCAGACATTCATAGTCACAACCATTTAGGATCGACTCACACCTGTGGATGCTCGTATAGATGCATTTGAGAGGTGAGTCCAATAGAGCCTCAACATAGTGAGGCCCATTGACATGACTGTCCAGATGTAGATTGAGCAACTCCGAGCCTAGATCATTGCAGCACTGCTATGCCAGTTGAGATGCCACTAACTGTACCTATGGAGTCGGTGGTAGATATATTAACTCTAGAGGAGCCACCACTACCTTTCCTTGGGAAGAGACCCTACATTGATGACTCTAATGTTGTGCAATATGAGACGTAGATGATAGAGGAGTAGGAGCTCGAGCTCGTGTAAAAACCTAAACATTTTCGAAAACTCCTTATGGTTGGTATTATATGATTTACTACTTGTCGTGGTTGAGTTTTGGTAGCCACGGGTTGGGTTTTAGTGGCCGAACGCAAAATGGATCCTTTGGTGGCCTAGAAAAGTTGTTTGGACAGTAGGCTTTGAACGAACATAACTATTTATGGGTGTTGTACTGTGTGGGATTCTATATATCAAATTTAATCACATTGAGTTAGCTTCGCAACGCAACTGGTTTCACTTGATTCGGAGTTCGGATGAGGAAGTTATGGCTTACATAGTGGGACTGCTTGAAATTCAGAAGACATTGGAGATAGGCATCGAAAAGTGGCCGAGGACAACGCGACGGTCCGTGAAACTTGTCATGGTCCATGAGGGGTCTCGTGGGGTTTTCCAGTAAGCAAGGGGTGGCCAGGAACCACCCCATGAAGCAAGCCATAGGCCACGGACCACCACATGGTCCGTGAGCCATTTGACAAGCCGTCAAGGGCCTCGTTCGGTGGGGCAATGACTTGGACAGGCTGTGGCTGGACTAGGAGAATAAGGCAAGGATCACGGGACCAGAAGATGGTCCGTCAACCTTCAAATAGTCCGTCAAAATGGTTTGTCAAGTGATCCAGAAAGTCCTCCAAGAGTTCGCGTTGAGAATTGGCTAAGTGTTGGTTTATGGTGCATCCAGACGGCCCGTGAGATAGGTTCACAACACTGTAGCAGCCGTGTGACCCTGTGTCCAGTTAAAAGCTCCATTTTATTAATGGTAATTTCATGATTTAACATTTCCTTAAGCCCCTTTTTGGTATTCTA
>JBCEWC010007380.1:0-21509 GCA_038996855.1 Solanum aculeatissimum | reverse complement strand
CAAATTTCAACCATGACTAGTATAACGTCATAAGATATCAACCATAAGGAGTTTCGGAAATTTTCGGGTTGTTACAACTCAATACCATATACATGGGAGCATACAACGTCCATTAATACTTAAAAAAAGGTTAGAAGTTCACTTGTCTTAAATAAAGTCTTAAATCAAGTCGAATCCAAAGATTTCCCTTTTCTACGATACTCTGAATCAGAAAAATCTATTCAAATATAGTATTACAATCACATAATAAATCTAATGACACTAAAATCAATCAATTTGGATGAAAAAGGTAAAATGGTAAAGAAATTCAAGCCAAAAAAAGTAACCAGAATCTGAAAATTAATACATGAAAATATTTCCCAAGTGATAAGGAGTTCAACGGTGAAAATCATTTTGAAAATGAAGATAAAATGAGGTAGAAATCATCAAATTATCATAAGAAATCAAATTCCAAAAAATTCCCAAATTTCTCAATTAATACCCCCAAATTATAAGTTAAAAACACAATTTAACCAATGGAAATTGAAGAAATAGGTCAGGAAATGGTTACCTAATAGATTTGCCTTGAAAAACCTTGAAAAATCTCTTGAAAATGAAATTTGGGATATTAAAAATGGTGAAAAAGTGTTAAAACCCGCCATATAAAAAGGAACACTATTCAGGCACAATTTTACTCTCCGTGAACGTGGAGATCAGGACTGCCTAACCCTCCGCGAACGTGGAGGTCTAGTGCCTCACTACTCCACGAATGCAGAGAACAAGCTCAATTACCCTAGAAACAACAATTATATGGCACATCACAATCATGAAAATAACCCTTGAGATTCGTGCGGAACCCCATGAACACAAACCAAATATGAAGCCCTACCAAAAATAACGTTCAGGATTCAATGGAATCATTAACATTTGAATTTGAGACCTCCTTGGCCTAGAATCTGAGAAAGATCATTCAAACTATTTTAGGACTCAAATACTCAAAATAATCTCACAATATCTAAAAATTACAATTAAGTCATTTCTAGCGTTAGTTTCACCATCTAAAATCACTAGAACTGATAAAATTTTGATTTGAGCTTCGGAACTCCGAAGGTTGACCAAAGTCAAACTATAATCCAAAAATGAACTAAAAATGCAACTTTGGATCCAAAATCTTTGTTTTATCTACGAATTCAGTTCTACAAGTTCTCCAAGATCTGGTTCGGCACTCTGGAGCTATTGGAATCAACAAAATTGAATTTTGTCACACGAAACTCAAAATAACCACAAAACTCAAAATTTCCAACTTTAAGCTTTTAAAAACTCATTCCTTAGAAAAACTCCAACATTTAATAAGATTTAAAAAAATTGTTTTTTAGACTTAACCAAAAATAACTCAAGACAACTTTCGAAAAAGGCAAAATGATAATTATATCGAAGAATGCCAAAAATGACCTTCAAGGTCATTACAGTATGTGCCGAACTTCAGATAAATCACCTCACTTTACTAATTGAAAATGGATCTTACAGTTACTTAGTGGAGTGAGTAATTTAAAGAACTTTGTTGTGAATCATGACGTGGAACATGCACTTTTTTCAAAACATTCAAATTTTGTGTTTACTGAAAGTCGGTGAAATAAGATTTGCCTCACACATTATTATGATCACCCGAGTTCACAAAGTGAAATCATCTTTACAGAAAATATTTATGGATGATAAATAGAAGAATTATAAGGGATATAAAGGAATTGAAGCTAAAACACATGAAATAAAATTCTTTATAATGAATTATTAGAAGTAGGATAACATTGTCTGCTTTTAGAATTTATGGAATCAATCATTGATATGCTTAGTAGTGTTGATATGAATGGTCCAAATTACATATCATCTATGATATGTAGGACTCAATAATTGAGAAGATCAAGAAAGTAATCTTTGAACGTGAGGGAAAAGATCTCATTCTGGATAATCAAGCTTTTTTGATACTATTCATGATATTCTTGTAGCTAGGTGGAACAAAAGTAATACCCCTCTATATTATATGGCACACTCTTTGGTTCCCAAATACTATCATGAATCATGGATTTAGGGAAAATAAAATTTAGAGGGTTAGATAGAGAAATTTCATTGAATAGAATCAAGTGCTTTCAAAGGTATTTGTTATAATAAATGCTCCCACTGCAGTCAGGGACGTGGTCCCTTGACACACGATCAATTATAAAAAAGAATAGGATTAATAAAATAGATAGTAAAGACACAAGTTGCACGTGGAAAAACTCCTTACTCAAGGGAGAAACAACTACAACCTGCTCCACAGGATTTTTAAAAGTACCAAAATCCACTAAATATAAGGGCAATTTAGTCAAATACAATCAGTTATTTATTTACACTACCCCTCTCCATTATCCGCTAGCAATCACACTATTACAAGACTTCAAGTCCCAACAAAAACTCACCAACAACTTATTCTGCAATCATGCTAGATTAATATAGACTTCTACCCAAAAATTCTAAGGTCACAACAAACCCAGAATCCTAACAACAAAAACAACTAAACATCCATTGATTAATGTTTCTTTATAGATTTGGAAATTGATCTTACAAGTTTCTTAGCACAGAATACAACAAAGACTTAAAGGAAAAATATAGACTCCATCTATCAGGTCCCTTGAGTGTTGATGTTGTATTCCTCATAGTGAGACAAAGAGGACTTTTAATCTTGAAAGTTTGCAATCTTAATTCTCTAAAAAGTCACCTTTTGTCCCTTAAACCGTTTCTTTTATATGTACACGATGGAACCTCTGAAAATCCATTGGTCCTTCAATACGTTAAAGGAAAACTTTCCACCAATCATACAACTTTTCCAGCTGTAGTCTAACAGTCACTTTTACCTTTTTAGACCAATGGTGACCTAGTCCCAGTTTGTAGCAGAAGTTTATTGATCATCAAAATAGTTACATAAAAACATTTCCCCCCTTTTTGATGCCGATAAAATATTGGTTCCCCCTGAAATGATTCCCCCTGAACCTCTAGATATTATGCAACTAGGCAGCTATTTGTTCCCCCTAAACTTGGTATCTCCAATCCCCAAATTTCCTGCTATCCCTAAATCCCATCTCAGTTTTCCCCCTTTTGAAATTATTAAAATCACAAACAGTAGACTTAATAGAGAACACAATTATTGAATTTAGAGCCATTGGGGTAACATAAACATAATCAATACCATAAAATCATACGATTAAAGTAATGAAATAAGTCCAACCAAATTACGATTACAGAGAATAACATTCAATATACAACAACATAGACCCAAAAAACATATCAGAATTTAGCCAACACACAAGATAAGAACAAAACCAAATAAAAGAGACTTAGGGACCAGATGGTTTGGGAGCAAAGGGTTGGAGAAGGAGGGTCATTTTAGCGTTGGAATCCTGATGGGATTAGAGGAGTTGTTGAGTGAGGGTCTTGAATTCCATGTTCATCCTATCGTTTTCGTCTCTCAACCTAGAGATCTCTCCAAAACTAGGTCCCTCTTTTATTCCCTATGTAATCTTACCTTTCAAAGGAACAATCTCAACATCCTTAGCAGTAAATGCAATGGTTAATTCTTCAACCTACATGTTGAGCACTTCCTATCAAGTTATAAGATATGCAACTTGAGACTTAGGCTTATTCCTTACCCTTCCTTCAATGTACTCACATTCCACCAATGTGGTCTTTGAGAAGAATTGTTTGATAGTACCTGGTACCCCTTTCTTCAATCAGACTTAAAAATGCTCAAACACATGATTTAACAAATATCCATACGCTAAGTCGTGTTTCCCATCCTTTACTATCATAATTATTTACATGTGTTCCATTATCAGCCCCAGAAGATTTATTGTCTCCAATTTGTTTAATGCTTCCATAAGGAAGAGATCAATAGCGGTAGTAATAGTGCACTTTTCAGTCCTTGAAAGTAGGACCTTATTGACAAATTCAAAGTATAATTTATATTTTCCTCTCAGGAACTTTTTGGACACACCAGTTGTACTTAAGTTTGGCAATTAGCCTACCTCCAGAATGAATTTTCCAGTAGGAGCTCGATCATGCACACTCCTGATTCCTTCTCTCTCTACCTTTAAAATTTCCCCCAACATTTCCTCAGGTATGTTAAAAGATACATTACCTATAGAAGTATCAAACCCCCCATCCTTAGTAAATTCCATGTTGTAATAAAACTGCCTAACCTCCCATTCATGCAAAGTGGGGACATGCCACTCAAAAAGATGATACCAACCTTGAATAACCACAACATCAACTAGATCACACATCCCTTTCTTCCCTTTTACTTCAAGCTCAAACACTTTACCACTAAGAACTTTCTATTTTTCAAGAATCTGAATTTTCTCCTACTTGCTTAGTGTCTTTTCAATCCTAGCCTTCTTTCTTTGTGAACCTGGTTGCTTAGTGGAAACAAATTCTTCCCTTTTTTTTACCTTTTTTCTTTCTTTTTCTTCTTTCCTTAGACACTTTTGCTGACTGTTTACGAGAAACCTTGGTATCCTTAATCCTACATGGTAAATCAATAATGACCTTATCAAATATAGTAGCACTATCGCCCTCATCCTTGGTAACACAAATGACCTTGTCACTTGGTACATCTTCCTTCTCAGGCACTAAAATTGCTCTTAGTTTTCTCTTTCGGGTAGTCTTGGACTTACTTGCAACCATAGCATCTCTGAGACGATTCTTTTGAGTACCCGTAGTTGAATAAACTTTTGTTGCTTGTTCAGTGTTGAGAACCTTTTCTTTTCCCTTATCTATCACTTTCTGTTTTGTTGTAACTTACCCAAAGACCTAGTCCTCACCTGTGTCTTACTTTAGTGGATTTTCATTAGTTCTCTTCCTAATTTTCCAAAGAAATTGTACATTGTCTTCATCATCATCATCCTCATCACCTTTTACCATATTTACAAGTTGCACAAAACTCAATATAGTCTGGTCAAATTGAGGAGAAGCTAACACTAATTGTAATTTAGGTGACTGAGTCTCTTCTTGGGCAAAAAGGTTTTCTCCGTTCATGTCCATTAGACTTTCCACCACCCATTCTTCTCCAGCAACAAGAATGTTGGACTCATTTCCTTTTTCCTCTAGGAAATCTCCATTGAATCACCTTTCTGATATTATAGAAGATATGGGACCTGGTTGGGAAGAGGTAGGTTGATCTTCAGTAAGAGCACCTTCAAGGTTGGGGATTTCAGGCACTTCTATTGTGAAACTTGGAGCCCCATAGGAGAGTTTAGGTGAACTCCCATGGCAAGTAGAGGATAAAAGTTTCTCATCTTTGGTCGAGGAGAATGGTGAAGAACTGGTACCCTTGATGTTAAAAGGATCAGCAAAGGAGGGTGAACTAGGGTTGAATAATAAATCTAACTCCTATGGCTTTAGAGGAATATGGATAGGAGTGGAGGGAGGTGTGTCAATTTTGTGAGAGGGGGGAGTTCCTGTGTCTGTAGATATACTTTTTTCAGAATAAGGAGATGAGTGAGACATTTTTGATAGTCAAGAATAATGTAAGAGAGGAAAAAGAAATTGAATGGAAAGATGTTCAAAAGTAAAGAAATGTCATGAATTATGGAAGTTAAGTAGTGTGTCTGGTCTTGAAGGGTTACGTCTTTGCAGGACATAGTTGATGAGACAATAGTTTAGTGAAAGGGGAAGAGACATGTGGCTTCTCTGACAAAATTAATGATTACAAATGATGTTGTAAAGAGAATACTAACCTTTGATAAGAAACTAGGTCTCTTTTAATTTTCAAATTTTTTGTTGAACATTTTCTAAACTTCACTTTAGCATCTATGATAGTGTTATGCATTATACTTGTAGGGTACAAAGGTGAATTCAAAAATAATTGTGTAACAAAATTCAGATACCTACCTGTCCATAAATTTTAGCCAAAAATGGGATGAGTGGATCGTTGGGGTTACTTAGACTTTCTCAACTTTATCAACCCTAACCTCATTCCATTTCTTTCAAACCTTTCTTTGCATAGAGGCTTTGTAAATATATCAACAATCTGATCTTCTATCTTACAAAACTTCATATAGATATTTCCCTTTTCAACCTGGTCCCTAAGAAAATAATGTCTTAAATCTATATATTTTGTCCTTTTATGGTGCACTGTATTTTTTGCCATGTTTAGTATCAGTCAGGACTCCAACGTCCTCCAATTGTTGTTTGATCCACAACAGTTGACAGCAACAAGCAACAACAACTACATACTCAGCCTCAATAGTAGTTAATGCCATTGAATTCTATTACTTGGTGCCCCATGGTATGAGTGAGGACCCAAGAATGTGAGCCATACCTGATGTACACTTTTTGTCAACCAGGTACCCAACAAAGTCAACATCTGTATATCCTACCAATTCAAAGGAATCACTAGTAGGATAGAAAATTACCAGGTTATCAAAATATTTGAGGAGGTACCTCAGTTCATTTTGCAGCCTTCAGGTGTGACTCTTTAGGGCAATCTTGAAATCTAACACACATACCAACACTAAAAATAACTTTAGGTATGTTGGCATTTAGGTACAATAAAGATCCTATGATGCCATGAAACCTTGTCTCATTCTCCTTGGGACCAAATTCATCAATATATAATTCTGAACTGGTTCCCATGGGACTATCAATTGGCTTCGCCTCCATCATGTGATACTTCTTCAACAGATCCTTGATATACTTCTCTTGACTAATAAATGTTCCTCTGGGTGTTTACCTGATCTGAAGTCCTACAAAAAATTTAGTTCTTCCATCATACTCATCTCAAATTCAATATTCATCAGGTCTCCAAATTACTTGCAAAGTGAGTTAGATGTGGCACCAAAAATTATGTCATCAACATAGACTTAGACAATTAGTAGATTTTTGCCCATGCTTTTAGGAAGAGTGTGTTGTCTATTTTTCTTCTGTTGTATTCATGATCAAGTAAAAAACCATACAGTCTTTCATACCAGGCCCTTGGAGCCTGCTTCAATCCATAGAGATCCTTATCCAATTTTATCACATGATCGGGAAATTCAATGTTTTCAAAACATGGAAGTTTCCTTACATATACTTCTTATTTGAGATACCCATTCAAAAATGCACTTTTACATCCATCTGGAACATGTTGAATTCTATATATGCAACAAATGCAATAAGGATTCTAATTGCCTCCATTCTTGCAATTGGGGAAGATGTTTCATCATAATCTATTCTTTCATCTTGATTAAATCCTTGAACAACAAGTCTGGATTTATTTCTAGCTATGACTCCATTTTTATCGAGTTTGTTTCTGAAACCCACTTGGTCCCAATGATGGATTTCTTAGGGGGTTTATGAATCAAATGCCACACTTCACTTCTTTCAAAATGAAGCAAATCTTTTTGCATAGAGTTAACCCAATCAATATCAAGAAGCACTTCCTTTACATTTTTGGGATCTATAGAGAAGAGAAAAAATTATAACGACATAAGCTTCCTTGTCTTGGATCTTGTTTGTATGCTAGATTCCAGGGAGAAATCAGATTATCCAAAAAATGTGATGATTTATGCTTCTACCTGGATGTGTTTCCTATTTGCTGGCCTTGATCCATCACTGCATCTGGACTTCTTTCATCAGCAAGTCCCTATGACTTTGTTAGTACTGTCTCCTATCTTCAACATCAGCAGATGACCTGGAGGATGAACCAGGTCCCTTAGGCAGATTTTGCTTGTGTCATCGTCCTTTTCCTCATTCTCATTTTGAGCTATAGAGGCTTTTGTGGGGTAATTCATCAAACTGTCTCTTTGTATTTGAAGCAATTTTTCCAACTCAGAGTCTTTCCTTTAGCTTAAGCTTTCAAGCTTTCTAGATTCATCAAAAATGACGTGCACACTTTCCTCAACACGAAGTGTTCTTTTGTTGAAAACTCTGTAAGACATGTTTGAAGAGTACCCAACACACACATATTCATCAATTTTGGAATCAAACTTACCCACTTTCTCCTTCCCATTTATCAATATATAGCACTTGCATCCAAAGCCCCTTAAGTGACTTATGTTGGGCTTGCGACTAAATAGGAGTTCATAGGGAGTTTTATCAACATTGTTCTACCAATCTCCATAAGAGTTTGATTTTTCCATTCTACCACCCTATTTTACTGTGGAGTTCTTAGTGCTGAGATATTATGATGAATGCCTTTTTCAGTGCAAAACCCATCTATTGATTTTCAAATCCTATACCATGGTCTAACCTGATTCCTGCAACCTTGCTGCCAATTTGATTTTGAATCATCTTGATAAGAGTTATCAACATATCAGCTACTTCATCTTTTGTTCTAAAAAATTTGGTCCAGGTTAATCTGGAGTAATCATCAACCACAACCTGAATATACCTTTTACCACCCTTACTTTTCACCTTCATTGAACCACAGAGGTTAGTATGAATAAACTCTAATGGTCTCAAGGTACTCATTTTCTTCTTAGACTTAAAGGAGTTTCTGGTTTATTTCCCTTTGACACAAGCATCATCAAAATTTGATCTTTGGAAATTCACAGACCAGGTCCCAGTAACTAATTTATTTAACAAAGAAGAGCTAACATGACCCAGTTTTTTGCGCCACAAATCACTTGTCTTATCCTGAGCCCCGAGACAGGTTAAATTTTCACCACGAGCAGTACTGAGATCAGCCATATACCTATTCTTGCATCTTTTGGCAGTGAGTATCACTTTCTTAGTTGACAAATTAGTGACAAAACACTTATCAGACAGAAACCTCCATTGCCTTTATCATAGTCTGAGACACATTTAGAAGACTATACTTCAACCCATTGACATAGTACATATTCTCAATAGAGTTTTTAAGTGACTTTCCTATTCTTCCAATCCCCACAATATGCCCTTTCTTCCCATTACCAAAAGATACACTACCACCTTGCAACCCTTTCAAAGAAAAATAGTTTTCAGTCTTTTTAGTCATATGCTTGGAGCACCCACTATCCATGAACTAGCACTGATTACTTCCTCTAGAATGTTCCTGCACAGAACTCATTCATTAGACTTGCGAACCCATTTCAGTCTGAGTTCCCAGAAAGCAGATAGTGGCATAATCAAATGCTTTTTAGTCTAAGAAGGCAATTTTCTGTGACCTTTTTCGGAGTTGGGATCTGGTCCTTTATATGAATTTTTCTTCACAAATTTTTTAATAAAGGAAGGAAATTTTTGCCTTCTTAAGGTCCTCTTTAGAACCTCACAGTCTCCCTTAATATGGCCATTTCTACCACAATGCAGGCTTAGTAAATTATCAGAAATAGGCACATACTTGTTGTGAAGATTATAAGGTGGGCCAATTTTGTTCATATATCCTAAACCTTTTTACTCTCATTGCTTCTTTGATTTGTCATATCAGATAGCAGTTTTGAAGAGGTTGCCACTTGAGTGATTTATTTAAATCATCTTTCACCTTCACTAGGTCCTTTTCTAATTCAACAAATCTTTCTAAGGACACATCATTTCAACTCAGACTCTTTTAGTCTTTCTTTAAAAAAAGTTCAATATTACCAAATTTACCCTTGAGCTTAATGTCAGACTTAGACCCACTTTCTAATAGATTTAAAAGCTTAGTCTTTTCAATTTCTAAAGATAGATTTTTTCTTCAAGGTTAGACATTTGAAGAGCTAAGGCAATTTTTTTATCTTGAAATATATCAATGTTATTGCTTAAGACATCTTTTTTAGCTATCAGCTCACGTAGTGAATTAATTAATGCAAAAGCAAGTTCTTTTAGCCTCTTTACAAAATAATGATCAAAGTTTTATTTTAAGTCAAGCAAAGTTACCTCATCCTCAGCTGCATTATTAAACTTTACCGTGAAGGCAATGAAATTGTCAAATACCTCATAATCATCCTCCAATGCTAACATAGAGGCATCTTCATGTTGTTTTGACTCATATGACTCACTTGATGTGTTTTCCCAAATACCCAGGGCCTTCTTCATCACTCTGTTAGTGACAACTTTCTTTTGAATTTTTTTAGAACTTAATCCTTGTGTTTGTCATTACCAGACTTAATGATATCCTTGTGCTCAACTTTTCCTTGAGGACATTCTTTGATGTAATGTCCTAGTTTTCCATACCCATGACTTAGCTCCACATTGTTTGAGGATCTACAAGTGTTACTCTTTTTCATGAATCTATTATTTCTTCTTACAATCTTTTGAAATCTTCATGTCAAGTAAGCCATATCCAACCCATCATGATCACTTTGAGTAGACTTTAGAGCCAGGGATTTGTCCTTTTTATTTTCTCCTTTTCATGATGAAGTCCTTATATAAAGAAAAAAACATATCTACCTTTGACTCCTTAACTTGTTTAATCCCCTCAGGCACATTTCTCATGAAGTCCCATATCTCCTTGACTGAATCACATGCAAAAATTCAATTGTATTCTTCAGCACCTATTCCACAAATAATCAGTTTCTTAGCATTATAGTTTTTCTCAATCTTCTCCTGTCATCTTCATTGTACTATTGTTGAGTTTTGAGAACAATTTTGGTGACTTCACCTTTCTTAACCGCAAATGCAGCAGTGTATGGACCATCTACGACATGTCCCATAATTCATTGTCTTGAGCCATAAGAAAGTCATGCATCTGGTTCTTCCGCAAGCCATAGAACTCGCCATTGATCCTAGGTGCTCTGGTAGATGATTATCCTTCTTCCAAGTAGAGTGGAGCAGTCATTTTTTAATAGAATATCTCTAGGTGTTAACCAATTAGAGAACTTACTCTGATACCACTTATTGTACTGAAAGCTCCCACTACAGTCAGGGACCTGGTCCCTTGACACACGATCAATAAAACAAAGAACAGGATTAATAAAATAGATAGTAAAGACACAAGATTTTATATGGAAAAACTCCTTGCTCAAGGAAAAAAACTATGACCTATCCCACAGGATTTTCAAAAACACCAAAATTCACCAAATGCAAGAGCAATGTAGTCAAATACAATCAACTATTTATTTACACTACCCCTCTCCATTTTCCACTTGCAATAACACTATTACAAGACTTCAAGCCCCAACAAAAACTCACGAACATCCTATATTGCAACCATTCTAGATTAATATAGACATCTACCCAAAGAATCTAAGGTCACAACAAAACCCAGATTCCTAACAACAAATACAACTAAACATCCAATGATCAATGTTACTTTATAGATTAGGAAATTGATCCTACAAGATTCTTAGCACAAAATACAACAAAGACTTAAAGGAAAACTATAGACTTTATCTATTAGGTCTCTTGAATGTTGATGTTGTATTCCTTATAGTGAGACAAAGAGGACTTTTAATCTTGAATATATAATCTTAATTCTCCAAAAAGTCACATTTTGTCCCTTAAAAAGCTCCTTTTATATGCACACGAGGGAACCTCTGAATATTTATTGTTCTTTCAGTACGATAACAGATAACCTTTCACCAACCATGCAACTTTTCCAGCTATCGTCCATTATAGTCACTTTTACCTTTTTAGCCCGATGCTGACCTTATCCCAGTTTGTACAAGAAGTTTGTTGATCATCAAAACAATTACATAACAATAGTATTTTAAAGATTCTAATTAAATAAAACAAGTCTCATTGGAGTACAAATCCTTTTGTAGTGGAAGTGGTTATTTTGATGAGGCTCATATGGTTGAGGCTATGATGTATGAAGATTCTCTTTCTTGGTGGGCAAATCATGGGGTCTCGATTCCACTTTTGCAACAATTAACTTAAAAGTTACTTACTCAATTGGCATTTTTCTCTTGTTGTGGAAAAAATTAGAGCACATATTCTTTGATTCACAACATCAAGAGAAATAAGTTAGCAACTTCAAGAGCTGAAGATTTAGTGCTTGTACACTATAATCTAAGGTTCTATATCGCAAGAAAGAAGAATATACAAATGAGCCGAGAAAGTATTGGGATGCTGGTATGCATACATTTTCTTTATTATTTTTCTCAATTATTTATTTTTATGATATATTTTTCTCTTTATATAAAACCTTATAATACATTAATTCTTTTTAATTTATTTTAGGTGGAGATCGGTTTGAAATTAATGAAATAACTAATGGTATAACGAGCTATCAGTAGATGAACCTCAAATTGAATGTATGCTATTTGGGGAAATACTTGAAGATTTGGAATAAGTTGAAGAAGATGTGAAAGAATAGCAATAAGTTGACAATTGACAATACTTTGTCGTTATGTTAGATTGTTAGTTATATCTTATGATTTAAGTTGAGATGATCTCTTGTTTTTTGATGAATAGTAAACTTTTAGTTGGTGAATTGAATATTGATTAGTATTTATGAATATCTAAATTGAGGATGAATATCTTTGTTTATGTCTTAAATCTTAAAAATTCTAATTTTCACTTTCACTTTGTTTCAACTTTCAAGATTTACTATCCTTGTTCTAAGGTTAGTTCTTCTTTTCAATTTTCTTGATTCTTTAAGTTATATTTATTGTAGTATAATATATTTTTAATGTTTAGTTGCTATTTTTGTGTTTATTGTAAGAATAGAAGAGCAATCTCATTTTGGAGAATAGAAGATTGAACTTTACAATATACATGTAAATTTTATCACAGCTCTAGAGCTTGAGACTTTGTTTAGTGAGACAGGAAAGGTCGTGGATGCCAAAGTAGTCTATGACAGAGATAGTGGTAGATCAAGTGGCTGTGGATTACTAATATACAGTTCTGTTGAAGAGGTCAACAATACAATTGAAAGCTTCGACAGTGTTATAAGTCTTTCTTACTTAGCTAAGTTATGTATCTTACTTTATGTTCCATATGTGCATGCATCTTTACACAATCTCATTTTCCATTCAGGCTGATTTTGTATACCTGCTTAACATGCACATGTACTTGTATATCATAATTTTCTTCCAAAGTGGAAAGTATCTGCCATTTTACTCAGTGATATGTAATTTGCATGGTTTAGAGTGTTGGATCAGTTTTACCCACAATATATGTCTTCTAAATGGTGTTGTAGTTATGAATGATTATAGTAGTGGCTGCGGCGCGTTGAGGCACTTCTTCGACGGGGATTATCAAGCATGGATTTCAATCATCTAGATATTTTCCCTTCGACTTGTCTTCATTTGGTAGATATGTGATATGCCATCGATCTAATCTGGTATAATGTCGTTCATGGATTTATTTTACCTTCTTTTCTATAAACTTCTATTTGCTTTTTTCTAGTAAAATGAACTTTTAGGCATACTTCTTCTTACTACTACTACGACTACTTTATTGATCTTGCTTTTGATTATTTTTCCATGTTAAACTTTATTGTGTAGGACCTAAGTGGTAGTCCCATCCGTGTAACCCCTGTTGAAGCTTAGACACCCAAATGTCAATTTTGAAGATTGTTACCAACTTCATTTTGACCCAAAAAAGACTTGAGATAAGAAACTTGTGTTCTCTCTTTCTTCAAGATTGTTTCTTAAGACTTCACATCTTGAAATTATATCAATATCCATGTTCAAGTGTCATGCAATCAGCAAACCAAGTGAATTTAAGTTTCTAAAGTCGAAACAAAATATATATGTTTTTGCTTATATAAATGTATGATTTACATAAGAGGGTCCAGGATATGATGATAGTTGCAGAAACGAATTGAGCTAGTAAGTTTGAAACATCTATTCTAAACTTGTGCGGACAAATTACACTCTACTTCTAGACTAACTAGGTCTCAAGTAAATTAGTTTTGATAATATATGTTTTGTGTTATTATGTGTCTATTTTGTATTATTAACAAACTTTTGGTACAAAATGGGACCTGATCAATATTGTGCTAAGAAGATAAAATTGATTGTGTTGGAATACAACTGGAAAAGTTGCATGGTTGGTGGAAAGGTTATTGTAGGATTGTCCTTCATCGTACTGAAGGACCAATGGATATTCACAGGTTCTCTCGTGTGCATATAAAATAAAACTTGTAAGAAACAAAATGTGACTTTTTAAGAATTAAGATTGTAAGCAATCAAAAGTAGAAGTCCTCTTATCTTATTGAGAGATATACGATATTATCACTTAAGGGACCTGATAGATAGAGTCTATAGTGTTCTTTAGTCATTGTTGTATATTATGTTAAGAGTCGTTGTAAGGTCAATTTCCTAATCTATAAAGGAATCTTGATCATGATATGTCTAGATTTTTGTTGTTAGGATTCTTGGTTTGTTGTGACCTAGAAATCTTTGGGTAGAAGTCTATATTAATCTATAATGATTGTAGTGTAGGTTGTTGATGTGATTTTATTGGTTCTCTAAGCCTTAAAATAGTGTTGTTGCAAGTTAGGGATGGGGAGGGTTAGTGCAAATAAATAGCTGATTGTATCTGACTTCGTGTATCTTGCATCTTAGTGGATTTTGGTATTTTGAAAATTCTGTGGGACAGGTCGTGGTTGTTTCTTCCTTGAGCAAGGAGGTTTTCCACATAAAATCTTGTGTTCCTACTATTTGTCTTTATTACTCTATTTACTGTTATTTGATAGTGTGTTAAGGGACCAGGTCATGATTGTAATAGACGTATATATTTCAACAAGTGGTATTAGAGTGGGGCTCTCTAATTGGTTAACACCTAGAGAGATTCCTATGAAAAATGATTGCTCCACTCAGCTTGGAAGAAGGACAATCATCTACTAGACCACCCAGGTTTAATGGTCACTTCTATAGTTGGTGGAACACCTAGATGCATGACTTTCTTATGGCCGAAGACAATGAATTATAGGACATTGTCTTAGATGGTCTATATATTCCTACTATTGAGGTTAAGGAATGTCACGACCCAGATCTAAGGCCTAACCATGACACAGTGAATATGATACCCGAAGACATCACATCCAAGTCTCGTGTTCATTTAAGAAGCATTCATAAAGTAAAATAAGCATAAATAAGAGAATAAGTAAGCCGAAGTATATAGAAATGTCATAGTTTCCATAAGGAATATACATCCATCCATAGTCCAAATCATGCCTCTTTATAATAGATCTTGGAAGGGTCTAGCACATAGCTCACCCTGAAGATGTACATCAAAGAAATAAAAGGTAAAGTCCCAATATAAAAGGAAATATATAAGACTTGTTCCCGAAGAATGGGAACTCACCAACAAGTCTTCAAGCTTAATATCCAGAAACTATCCACGAAATGAAATGGTCTTCTCGTCGTCCGCCCCTACATGATTGGGTCATGTAGATAAATAAGCATGTGTTAGTACATAGAATGCACTAAGTATGTAGGTATGCCATGAATCAAGAAACATCACAATAACATAAATATGAATAATCATAACCAATAGGATAAGGTGCAATATGCGTGATCGTGCAAGTTTAAAATCATATGAAGAAGAATTATAAAATTCATTTATCATCATTACATACATATGTGGGAACAAGACCACAAAATATATTCATAAGACCATGCGGACTATTACATAGAATCCTGATGTTCACTGTCATCGAGTTAAGAGGAGTCTACTTTACCAAGTTAAACTCGATCCTCACCCTATAGGATCTATCCTAGCATGGTGAGAACTATCATTTGACCCCCCCCCCCCCCACCCTTTAGACTCTATTCTAGAACGGTGAGTGTCCATTAAAGGTTATATGGATTCATTAGCACACCCTTAAAACATAAAAACATAAATAATAATCCTATAGTGGCACATAGTTATGGGACTAGGGTATCTACCAAAGCCCTCTTAGTGCTAATTCATATCCCACGAAATACTTTAAATCATGCATATACATATACATAACTTTCAATATTGTTCATACTTCATTAAATCATGCTTTCATAATTCATAAATAATTATTATAGCTTTCATAAAAATATCATATCATAAGAATAGTTCATTTTACTTTACTTCCATCATAGTGTGGGTAGACATTCCCACCTTAACTTCATCATCATAAATATTTAGAATTTTCATCACCTTCTTCATCATAGAATCATCATTGTTATTATCATAGCATCATCATTTTCATAAAACATACTTTTACATACTTAAAATCATAATCATCAAACTTCATATCTTTATCATAAGAGACTAGGGCTAAGTATGGGTCCATAGATAATTGAGTCAAAATCATACAATTGAATAGGATTCATAGAGTAAAACATGCATTAAAATCAATTTAGGACATTAGCAAAGGAACCCACATCACAACATTAAGCTCTATTCATTCATACTTTGAAATCATATATTTTTTCTTGAAAATCACATACATCATAAAATTCATCATAATGCATGCATAAATAGTCTTAATCATCATATAGAAATCATAAACCATGCATTAGAAATCATAGCTTGAAAGCCCATAAGAATTCATCATAAAAGTTTAATAAAAAGAAGGTTTTTGGATTGGGCTTCATGGATGAAACTAATCCATGAATGAAGCGCTACATAGCTTAAGTAGAATCCTTAAAATTAAGGTGAGAAAGCTCGAAAATCCTTAGTCAATCTTCAAGCTTTAACTTCAATGGAACCCTTGACTTAGAGATAAAAATATCAGAAACCCTTGAGAGAAATTTGATAATTAAAGGCTATGAATGAATTAGGAATAGTCCTTATAGGTACTAGGTCGGTTAGGGTAGTTAAGAGGGAAAAATAATGTAGTTTAGGACTTAGATGCATAGGAAAAGTCAAAAACACCCTTCATTAAAAATTGTCGGAGCCGTCCATGAGACCCTTCTTATGGGTCATGAAATGACATATGGCTCGTAACTCATATAGTTGGTCAGGGTTTCATAAAAGTTAAACTACAAAAATTTTAACTTTTAACTCATGAAAATGCAACACAACCCATGTAAAACTTACGGGTCGTAGAGTCCTTTGTATGGTAAGTCCAGACTTAGAAAATATTTAGATTCCTCTGGGCCTTTTCCTACAAGACCACTTACAGTTCATAGGGATACTTACGACCTATCTGCTAATATGTAAGTCAACTTCCCATAAATCTTAAATTTCCATTTTTCCTGAGCAGTTATCACGATGTTACCTATGACCCGTAGGTGATTTTACTGGTCGTAGATTGGCTTGTAAGGTCAATCTTTCAGGGATTTTTCCTTCCTTCAATTTTTCTCAACCCTATAAATATGAGGAGTATTACAATATCTTTCCCTTCGGATCAGTCATCCTCGAATGAGATAGAATTACGCTTACATAGAGTAAAGACGGGGTGATCATCATAGCATGATGCAAAAATGTAACTTAATCATCAGTTTCATAAAACTATCAAACTCATGCATTAAATATCAATCAAAAATAGTTTCATGACCAAGCATGCATGCAACCTAACATGGGATACGTATTCATGAGTATTTCTAAGGAATAGATCACATTAAGTACCTTAGGCTTGAGTAGAAGGAAAGAGGTAAGGGTATCTTTTCATCATATTCGCCTCAGACTCTCAAGTAGCACTTTCACTTTGTTGGTTTCTCTATAATACCTTGATGGATGCAACCTCTTTGTTCCTCACTTTCTTCACTTGTCGGTACAAAACCTTAATCGGTACTTCTTTATAAGTCAAAGTTTTTTAAATAGTCACATCGTTCAATGGAACAATAGAATTAGGATTGCCCATGCATTTCCTTAGCATAGAAACATGAAACACTAGATGAACCATAGCTAATTCCATAGGCAAATATATTTCATAAGCTACCTTCTCAACTTTCTTCACAATCTCATAAGGTCCCACATATCTAGGACTCAATTTGCCTTTCTTACAAAAATGCATCACTCCATTCATTGGGAAAACTTTCAAATATACCTAATCACCTTTGTTAAACTCTAATTCTCTCATTCTAACATCGACATATGAATTTTGACGACTTTCGAAAACCTTCAATTTTTCTCTTATGAAAGCTCCATAACATCAAGTACCATATCTTGCCCAATTAAGGATACTTCTCCCATTTCAAACCATCCCACAGGTTACCTACCACATAATGCTTCAAATGAAGTCATACAAATACTTGAATGGAAACTATTGTTATAAGCAAATTAAATAAGAGGTAAATGATCATCCCAACTTCCTTTGAAATCAAGTACACAAGCCCTCAACATGTCGTCCAATTTATTTATTATCCTTTTGACTTATTTGTCTATTTGAGGATGAAATGCGGTACTTAACTTTACCTTCATACCCATACCCTTTTGAAATGATTTTAAAAAATGAGAAGTGAATTAAGTAACTCTATCTGATATGACAGATAATGGCACTCCATGCAACTTTACTAACTTATGAATATAAACCTTATCATAATCTTCTGCATCATAAGAGGCCCTTACCGGTAAAAAGTGGGTTGTTTTCCTCATTTTGTCCACAACCACCCATATTGAGTCAAATTGATTTATAGTCTTTGGCAAACCCATATCGAAATTCATATTCACTTGTTCCCATTTCCAAGTAGGTAGTTCAATATCTTGGGTTAAACCACTGGGCCTTTGATGTTCTACCTTCACTTGTTGACAATTGGCATATTCCATCATATACCTTGCTATATCTTCTTCATACCATTCTACCAATACACTTCTCTCAAATCCCTATACATCTTAGTGGATCCTGAATGAATAGAGTACTTAGAATCATGATCTTTATCTCCTTTAGTCCATCTATACCGGGTACACACAATCATCCTTTATAACACAATACTCTATCTCCCCCTTGTGAAAAGACTTCTATCTTCTCATCAACCACTAACTTCTTTAATTCAACCAATGTAGGATCCATATCTTATTTTTCTTTAACTTGTTCAATCAAAGATTATTTTGCCCCATTTGGTATCAACATTTCACCATTAGTCAAGTTATTCACTCTCACACCCCAAATAAGCCAAACAGTGCAATTCTTTAACCAACTCTTTATTTCCACTCTCAACATGTGCCATACTACCCATAAACACTTTACTCAATGCACCAAGCACAACATTAGTTTTACCAGGGTGATACATCACACGTATGTCATAGTCTTTCAAAAGTTCCAACCATCTCTGTTGCCTTAGATTTAGATCTCTTTGGCTAAACACATATTGCAAGCTCTTATGATCGGTGAATATATCAATATATACTCTATAGAGATAGTGTCACATAATCTTTAATGCAAATACAACAGCTAATAACTCAAGATCATGTGTTGGATAGTTCTTTTCATGCACCTTCAACTATCTTGAAGCATAAACAATGACCTTTCCATGTTGCATCAAAACACAACCCAAGTCTATATCTAAAGCTTCATAATACACCACAAAACCATCTAAACCTTCGAGCAATGTAAAAATCAGGGCTGAAGTGAGATAACCCTTGAACAATTGGAAGCTCCTTTCATATTCCTTAGACTATTGAAATTTGATCTTCTTTTAGGTTAACCTAGTCAATGGAGAATAAATGGAGGAAAGCCCCTCAACAAACAATCTATAGTAACCAGCCAAATCCAAAAAGCTTCTAATGTCGAATAGAGACAATGGTCTAGGCCAATTTTTCACCATCTCCATTTTTTTTGGATCAACTCTAACACCGTCGTCCGAAATAATGTGACTAAGAAAAGCCACATCTCTTAGCCAAAATTCAAATTTGCTAAACTTGGAAAAGAGTTTCTTATCTCTCACTGTTTGCAATACAATCCTCAAATGGTCTCCATGGTCCTTCACATCTCTTGAATAAACTAATATATCAGCTATGAACACCACCATAAACATATACAAATACTGTTTTAAGATGTTATTCATCAAATCCATAAAAGAATCAGAGGCATTTGTTATTCCAAATGACATAACCAAAATTCAAAATGACCATACCGGGTTCTAAATGTTGTCTTTGGAATATCATCATCCTCCACCCTCAATTGGTGATATCTGGACCAGAGATCAATCTTAAAGAAATAACTTACACCTTGAAGTTGTTCAAATAGGTCATCAATCCTTAGAAGTGGATACTTATTTTTGATGGCTACCTTATTCAATTACCTATAATCCACACACATCTGAGGTGAACTATCTTTCTTTCTGACAAACAATACGGGAGCACCCAATTGTGTCCAGTAGGCCTTATGAACCCTTTATCAAAAAAATCCTTTAACTGTTCTTTGAATTCTTTCAACTCTGCCAGGGCCATATGATATGATGGTATAGAGATAGGTTGGGCGTTAGGCAAACAATCAATACCAAAATTAATTTTCCTTACGGGAGAAAGATCGGGTAAGTCATCGAGAAAGATACCAGGAAACGCATTTACTATAGAGACTAAATCAAGAGGGAAAACTTGAGACTCAACATCTATGACTCGAACAACACAATATAGACAACCTTTAGAGATTATTTTCATGGCTTTCATATAAGAGACAAACCTCCATTTGAACAAAGAATTGGTTCCCTTCTATTCAAGAATAGGCTCATTAGGAACTCAAAATATGACCTTGTGGTTTCTATAATTAATACAAGCATAGGATGCATGCAACCAATCCATACCAAGAATAACATCAAAATCAACTGCATCAAGCTTAACTAGATCACATGGAAAGACTTTATGCAAGACCAACACGGAATATTTTCTATAGACTTTTCTAGCTAAGATTGACTCACCAATAAGAGTATAAACAGAATAAGGATCTAGCAAAACTTCTTGAAGCACATGAAATTTTATAGAAACATATGAGTAACAAAAGACATATTGGCACCGAGGTCAAGCAAGACATACATATCACGATCAAAGACTTTCTACATACTGGTGACCACATCGGGAATCAATTACCATTTGGACCACCACCTTGAACTTGGGGATCTCATTGCACTTGCCCTTTTTGAGCCACTTGACCTTGAGGAAGACCTTTCTTGCCCTTGTTAGCAATATTGGGACATTTGGTGATCTTGTGTACTACCATTCCAAATCTAAAACATGCATTGGTACCCTTTAAGCACTCACCAACATGGTTCCTCTCACACTTAGGGAACTTAAGAGGGATAACACCCAAAGTCGTGTCGTGACAATAAATTAGGTGTTATTTAGGAGGCAACCCAAGATACTTTGTAATAGTTCTAGTTTTTGTTTTTTTTTTAGATTTAGAATAGTAGGTAGTTTAATTTTTGGCATTATTATGGTATTTTGCGGAGAATGGACTGGTGGCATATTGAGTAACGGTATATTTTGAGAATCGTATGTAGGTACAGGACCAAGTCAGTCATCTTGGGCTGAGAAGGCAACAAAGGTGATTTTATGACTGGTTCTATGGGTTGTATGTCAAAGTACGACCCGTACATCACCTCGTAGAAAATTCCAGCGTGCAAACTTATATGCACTCTAGTCCACGAGCCAATGTTACGACCCATATATACAACTATAGGACGTGAATAGGTGTAACAACCTGAAAATTTTTTAAATCTCCATATAGTTGGCCTTATATGGTGTACTACTGGTCATGGTTAAGTTTTGGTAGCCACGGGTTGAGTTTAAGTGGCCAAACACAAAATGGGCTAGTTGGT
>JBCEWC010007379.1:0-21510 GCA_038996855.1 Solanum aculeatissimum | reverse complement strand
TTTAGTAATTTTTTTAAATGGTAGGAAATAATTGTAATTAAGTTTCCAAATGTTGTGTATTTCTGTAATTTCTCCTATTAATAAATGCATGAAATACGTTGGACCTTACCTTTCAATTAATCTATTCACCTAACACTATGATTTTGAGTTGAAAATATATCAAAATAAATATTTCTATCAATTTAAGTTATGTCATTTTAACTTTCGATGTTGAATTTGTGTCGAGTTTTTCTAAAGAATTCTACATGTACATATTGACTTTATAAGAGAGCTCGAACAACACAATCGATAATATATCAAGTACTTGAGATTTGACTCGCTTTTAACCCGTTTATGTTTAAGTAATTATTGAACAAGTGAATAAATCGCAAATATATAAAGGAAAAATTATGAAGATAAAACAAATATATACTAGTTAATTAGTTAACACAGCTATAGTTTGAATTAATTACGACTTACAACAAATATGTAGCTGTAATTACAGTTTTAGTTTTGTATAATTCGCTCGATTCATACAAACGCTATGCGTGATTATACAAAAAGTTGTGTACGAATCGAACTATATACTGAAACATATAAATAATGTGAGTTGTATAGCGAATTATACAAATGTTGTGTATGAATTATATACTGAAATTATAAATGATATACAAAAACTGCGAATTGTATAGCGAATTACAATATTACCCATAATAAATTATTTTCCCGTGTAAGAGTAATGTGTATTATTTAAAAACTACTTGAAAATATTATACATTCAAAAAATTAAAAATATTTTAATTCTCCAAATTTTATTTAAATTACAAAAATAATATATATTCGACTCGTGGATGATGACGCACGATCCAGACCACTCGTATAATAATATAATATATTGATTGATTGATTGTAAGGTGACCATAAATTTAGTGTTTAAAAGTTATAAAAAGTCAAAATGAAACTGTTTATGAACCCATCAATCAATGAAACGTAATAATAATTAGAAAAAATTTGCATAATTGTAACATTGCTTTCACAAACGTCAAAGAAGGCCCCATAATATGATATTTATAGTGATAATTACACGCACGAGTCATTGAGAAAAATTATTTATACAAAAATAATTAATTTTTTTAATTATTATTTATATAAAAAACAACTCTTTTTTTTTAATTATGAAAAATAGTCATCCGGCAAACCTTTGATTATTTGTTACAATTTTGAGCATTTAATCCTCGTTGTATAAATATGTATAGTTAGTATATATTTGTGTATCATAATATATATTTAGTGTATAACTTATGTATAAGTAATATACATTGTATAGCAGTGTATACTTTCTATTACTATATCGTATAGTCATGTATAGTTTCACTGATTTGGGACTATTAAGTAAATAAAAGATGTGTTACTTTTTTTTGTAAATTTTTTACTTTTTTTGTATATATAGGTAATTTCCCCCCAAAAAAATCATGCCAAATTATAATCAGACAAACAAATTAAATTAGAGCAAAGATTACTATCTCTTAACCATAATCAAGTCTCATATATTCTTACTTTGAAAGTTATTTTCACAGCTAACTTGTGTTCTTAATACTTGGGTTTCTAAGTTTAAGAATAGACAAATCCAATCCAAATGTAGTGGTCATAATTGGAGATGACGACAACAACAACATACCCAGTGGAATCCCACAAGTGGGGTCTGAGGAGGATAGAATGTAGACTACCTCCGAGGTAGAGAGACTGTTTCTTGGAAACCTTCGTCTCATTAACCGGAGATACTAGAATAGAATTAGATTTCACTAAAATATAAGAACAAATATGCAGATAAAAAATGGTGTTTTCCAGCCAAAATATTCACTATAGTCTATATACATGTATAAACAGTACACTAAGTACATCAAAGATCGATCAATATAAATACTGTTAGAGCTCGCGGCGACATCAAAAATTGGCAAGGTTTCACTCACTAAAAATCAAAATGTAGTTACAAGACCTATACCAAGTTCCTCTGCTAGTTCATCCCATACAGGAAGGAGAGTCAATAATACAAGGAATATAGCCACACCAAGAACTGCTTTCCTCCAGGTTCCGACTTCTGTTACATCGTTCAAACATGGTTTCTCCGGTGACCTCTGTACATTACATGATCCGAGATTTTAACTTCTAAATGACTGTATACTGTTATACCATGAAATAGGACGGAGATATGATTACACAATCATTATAGTTCAGACAGCATTGTGTTTTTATTACCTGACATATAAGCACATATAATCCCCAAGGAAGTGACAGAGGTCCACCAAGCTGATAGAAGCAGAAGCAGAAAGTTATTGAGTGACTGATAGTACAATTTGCAGCGCCAAGCAAAAGGAGGAAGGATTGACATGTAAAAGGCCATAAGCGATTTGACCTTAATACGCGCATGCAATAAGTAAACAAAGATTCCAGGATTCACAACCTAATACTTCTTTTGTTTTAATTTGTTTGTCTGGTTTTGACTTGGCACAAAATTTTAGAAAGTGAAGAAGACTTGAATCTCGTGTTCTTAAACTAAAGATATGTGAAATGTATCAAATGCCCTTTTAATCTTGTGGTCATATAAAAATGTCATGTGGAAAGCTGGAACTAAAGAGTTGCCAAAAAAGGGAAAAGGCATTCCTTTTTAAACAGACTAAAATAAAAGCAAGTCAGACACATTAAGAGCACTACACTGGACAATGATTGGATATGTAAATGACAGATGCTTGATCTACATATGCACATCAAACTAAGAAAACATATTAGTTGGAAAACTTTAGAGCAATGTAAAGATTAATAGTAAGCTCTATCCAATATCAAATGACAAAAGAATGCTTACCACACCCAAGCCCAGAAGTGAGTATGTTGCCAACCCAAAACCAACCAGTGAACCTTTCCCAAAGCCTCCCTGCCAAAAACAAAAGATGAAGTAGAGAGTTGTCATACTTTCTCCGGGACAATCAATCATCTCTTAGCCAGCAAGACTTTTCATTTTCCAAAAGGTCATAATTCTATTTTAAAAAGGCCAGCAAAATATTTTGGGAAACCAATTTCTCTAAGCATACTAAAAGTCACAACAGCTCCTATGTCACTAGGAACTGCACCAGTTTGAAAGAGTAGAATCACTTAGGACCCATACATCTATCAGTATTATCTTTTCAAGCTTTTCACTGTTCAATCATCTAATACTATGTAAACAACAGTCTAATTCAAGGTTATTGACTTGTCATTCATTTATATTTCATACGATGTTGTTGACTATGCTTTGAGATTAACCTTGACAGTTCCCCAAGTTCACGAAAAGTCGAAAACTAATTGATAAAGTAAAGAATGCAAAGGCCACCTGCACAGCTCTCCCACCATCAAGACATCCAACTGGTAGCATGTTAAAAGCTGATGTAGTCAAGCCACACCTGCAAAATGGAATTTAGAGCAAGCATGCTGAAAATTACCCAACAAATTTACTTGATACATGCTCAAACTTACCAGCCAGCAATCACAAGGGGGTGGATTGAAACCAATGCTCCATGCATTGCTCTGTGAAGATGAATGCACATTAGCTCAAATTTAATATGCTAAAGATTCAAATAGGTGAAACAAAAAGTATATTGCCAATTTGGAAAAAGCAAAACGTTCCCTGTCCTTCAAGCACGTAACTGTTAGGGTTGTGGAAAACAACTAATTTATGTACTTCAAAGTGATCAGCCTACAGATATAGCAGTTTTGACAAAGGGGATTTTCATATTATATTAGGACATGACTTTAGATAGAAAAGAGGTGAGGTCACATATTAGGGTATAAGGGTAGTAGGATAGAGCGTTCTCTTGCCTTACAAGGTAGTGTCAGGTGTGGCCTCTTTAGTTCTTGACTTAAGTTGTTCATTGTATTTTGATTATCACACTATTTTGCTGTTGTTACTGTTCTACTCCCGTAGACTTTATATTGCTTTCTTATTAGCCATTATGCTTTCCCCACTGTTTTTTCTTCCTTTATTCGGAATTGATGCACTTCAGCCGAGGGTCTTTTGGAAACAACCTCTCTACCTCCACAAGGCAATGGTAAGGTATGCGTACACTCTACCCTCTCTAGACTCTACTTTGTGGGATTTTTATTGGGTACGTTGTTGTTGTAGTAGAACAATAATTCAAATGTACATTCTGAAAATTGTTCTCCAAGAACTTCGTGCTTTGCTTCCTGTGGAAGGCTACACTTACACTTACCCATAACCAAGAACGGCTCTGCTAATAAGTCCAAGGAGCAGGGAGCCCTGAAAAAGTGTGCTAGGAACCTGAACCAACTCTGCAGCAGCAGCAGGATTGGATGACAGCAACAGGCCAGCTGCAAACATGGAAAAAGACAATGCAGCACCGGCAAAAGGACCCGCAAGAGAAATGTCTACCTTTGCTTTGCGATCAGGAAGAATAGATTTGAACTGCAAGAACCAAGAGATGATCATTAATGCATGTATTTTATGCTTGATGGAGTGCTGATAGATCTGGCGGAATGCCAAGGTTTGATGAAGTAGATTAATCTAGCACAGATCCCTCCATACTAGACTCCACCATTGTCAGATCTGTTAATTGACTTTAACAAAATATGTGATACTTAAGAAGGGAAAGCATGCCAGTGTATTACACATTGACAATGTTTGAAGTGTTACATTCAGAACATCCCATTCAACAAAGATAACATTTGATTTTCCTTCCACTTCTTTTCTTCTCTCCTCAATCCCAGCCTACACTTGGAACTTTATTTTTTTTATAACCATGGTGTCCGGCCAGCTTGCACGCACCTTTACTTCCATGGGATCATTTATCACAAGCTTGAACTAAAAAAATTCTAAAATGATAAAAGTTCTAGATAAAGTGACCACAAAATGGCTAAGGAAAAGAAATTGGAGAATATTATTAACACTCCAAGAGATCTATGTCCATGCGCTATAGTATACTACAGCACCAATGTCGAACTCCTCATGTTCTTCAAACTAGCTTGTTTGGAAGAGGCTGCAGCCAGAAGAAATTCTAACTTTGCAAGTGGCATTTTTTTTAAATATGTATAGCTAGAAACATATCTCTACAACAATTGGGTAGAGAGAGGAACATCTTTAGTGTTATGTATTGAAGGACCCTACAAGATTGAGAGTGTGAAGATCTTTTGAACTTATTAGTTTGCTTCTATTGAGGGCCATACAACAACAGAATCAGGAAGACAGAATATCATGGGGCAGGTCTAGCAAAGGCATATACATATACACAGTTAAGGCTGGCTATAAGCATCTATGCTCTCAAAATGGAATGATTGAAGGCTGGCCTTGGAAACTTATTTGGAGACTTGACTTCACACCAAGGTAATTTATTTTACCTGGACATTTAATGGGATATGCTTGACCCTAGTTAACCTTAACAGGAACTCTCAGTTGGTTAATAGATACTACATGTGTCGGAGGAACCTGGAGTACATTGACCATCTACTCATACAATGACCAGTTGCGGCAGACCTTTTGAACTTCTTCTCTATTTTTAGACTGGAGTTGGGTGCAACCTCAGTCGATTAAAGATGCCTATGAAAGCTGGAGTTTTTGCAGAGTTGATAAAGCCATCAAAATGTTCTGGAGGATGATCCCAGGTACTATTGTTTGTTGTTCATGGAATAAAAAAAAATCGCAGATTTGATGAAATTTCAACTTCAACACACACCTTGAAGGCTAACAGTTTAGTTAACCTCTACAGTTAGGGTACCCTTACCCCTGCAAATTCCCAACTAAATTTTTGGATTTTGTTAGCTACTTAAACTTAAGTTATGTATATACTGGAGCTAGAACTACTTTTTCTTTTGTACTCTGCATCTTCTTGATGCCGTGATATATCTCTTCAATATACAAATAAATAAATAATTCTACAACAATCCCCTGTACTAAATGCATTCTGCCATCAGGCCCTCCTCTAGGCAGAAATGAAATGTAATCCCCCTCCCTGCCACCAAAAGAAAACCCTACTACTGCTGTCAAGAATAGCTATTAAGAACTAGTGCATCTTTGACGACCAGGGAGACTGTACGTAACACAGAGTTTAAGCTCTACAAATGAAAACAAGACATGCAAAAGCACCACTTTAAATGCATATCACCAGCATGTTCCATCTTTTAACAAGACCAGGTGAATTAGAATGTACTCATTCATGGCTCTCCTGAAGGCAAACAGCACTTTGAGGACTATTCAGAAAATTGGATCTATTTGCACAAATTTCTAAGAGAGTTCAAAATCCTCAGCTGCCAACTTCTCCGTTTCCAGCATTGACAAGTGATAACAAAATATGCTAACCTGAGTGATTGCTCCAAAGCTTCCAAGAGTGATGTTTGGAATAAAGTAAGGAATGCTTAGTTTCACATTCCTTGGAAATGCAGCCAGAAAATGCCCGATTTCCTGCAATAAATCAACTCTTGGTGTAAAATTGAACAGAGAGGAATTAAATTCTGAAGAACAGCAATTAAGGTATAAAACCACCAGGAGAGACTAACTCCCAACTCATTTTCTCTTAACAACAAACTTTATTTTTATTCTAAAATTAAGATATCCTGGTAGGATTGCAATGACAAATGGACAATGCAAAAGGTAAACTTCTTCCACAAGCAAAAGAAAATGGCATAGCAGCAAATTCTAGTTTTCGTGCAGAGATACAACTGTCTTCCATCTGCTTCTTCCTAGTAATAGTTTGGTCCCCCTCTTCGTTGTTAACAACAACAACAACATATCTAGTGGAATCCCATAAGTGGGGTCTGGGGAGGATAAAATGTACGCAGACCTTACCACTACCTCATAGAGATAGAGAGGTTGTTTCCAGAAGACCCCCCTCTTCCTTGTTAAAGCTTAGTTTTCATGCTTACTGACTGGAAGATCCATGATTGGTTAGCTCAACTCAAAAACTAGTTTTGACTATTTGATCGTTGAGCAATAAACGTGTGATTACCTGAGGCAAGGTTGACCTTCTTTCTGCCTTAGGAGAAGTATATACATTGAGCCACATGTCATTAAGAGATGCAAAACCTTAGGTTTAGCTGATATACACATTCAAGTGTCCCTTCTACATGTTCAACAGTTCAAGCCCAATATTTTTACAGTTACTTTCAACAATAACTGAAAGGTGTCTAATAAGTTATAGCTAATGATTCATTTTGTTACTTCTGATCAATTTTGACTTCAATTTAAAAAAGGTACCTTGACCTTTCCTTTATATCTTAACCATAGACAAATTCTACCTGGTTCTGTGACCTTAGTTGTAGTTTCAGCACTTCAATACAATTAATTTCACATTTAGGTCCTGCATCTTTCAAATTAATGCCTTAGGCCAGCTGAATATGTTTTTAAATCAATTAAGGAATCTTCTAATTGGCAGGAGGAAAGGCAAAACTGATGAATATGTTTTTAAATCGATTAGGGAATCTTCCAATTGGCATGAGGAAAGGCAAAAACTATGTGGTTCACTAGTCAGATGAAGAAATATAAGCCTGAGATGGGTTGACAGACAAATGAGATCAATCCCTTCAAGGTCCAACTGACATAAAATCCCCAACACTCTTCTTTCTCCTAGAATCTACCACCTTGTTTTCCACTAACATTGTATCTAAGACTTGTCCCCCTTCCACAAATTCATTCTGAGAAGAAGACACCATCTCATTCGCAACTCTTTCAGTCTACTAGCAAGCACCTTGGACACGATCCTACAGATGTTTTCCACCAGACTAATAGGTCTGTAGACTCAAAACTCCTAGCAACTTCCTTCTTTGGCACAAAGGTAATAAAAGAAGCATTTAAGCTTCTTTCAAACTCCTTGAAGGGAAGTACTGCTAGTTGTTGCAGGAGAAGTGTTAGATAGCTAGTTTAGATTAAGTTAAATACACAGAGGTATAGCATTACATGTAGTAGTGTCCCAAATCAGATGCATACATTGCAAAATGCACCCATATAAGAACTTAGGAGTAAGATAGTTGATTCAATGCATTCTCAATTTTTAAGACCGAGCACTTCTCATGATCAGCATTGCATTCCGTGGTAAACTACCGCAACTTAATCAGTAAAGTACATCCGAGTTGCTTGATCGGGTTCTTTTTTCTTATTCTCAAGAGTAATTATGAATTCAGTTATAGGGAGCACATTTAGAATATCTATGCAATAGATGTTTCTGGTGAGACTGTTCTTCTATTTTCAGCAGCAACCATATTTATAACTTAAAGCATAAAGCTTCTGCTCTGAAGCAAAGAAATGTGTTTGTAGTATTTCTATTTAGTAAGAGAAATACAAAAAACCAAAACTAATTATTCTTTTTCTGAATACAACAACAACATACCCAGTGATTCTTTTTCTGAATAAAATAGAAAAATACTCAACTAAGTTGACATAATTGATGTTGCCAAAGAAGGAAATCAAAAGCCTAAGTTAAACCATTCTATCATAAATCAAAGATAAAACTGGGAACTTTTGACTTTTGAGAAATTTTTCATGTTTCTTTTGGCCTTGGCTTACTATGTCAATAACAGAGAATCCCACAGAAACAACTCAAAGGATAACAAAGAAGTCTTACATGAAATAACTGGACACCCAGCACACCATATGCCAGTGGTAAAGCAGAATCAACAAACGGTACTAACAGCTGCATATCTGGTGGTTCAATTGCATTTGGATCTGTAAAGTACTTAACTACCTCAGGAGGAAGGCGAGTTATCTGCTCAAGATAAATTTTAAGTCATCAAGTCAAATTTGACAAAAAGATTGACAATTTATGAGAAGAAGTAATGAAACAAAGAAAAAAGGAATTACAAAGTCAAGTCACAAGGACAATTAGCACACCTGAGATGCAATTCCTAGCTCCACAGATGAACCAATTGTGAGAAGAAACAACAGGAAAGCAATTACATATTGCCAGAGAGTGGTTGGACCTGGTTCAGAAACTTCTTTCCGCAGCATACCAAAGCTGACTCTGGGCCCACCACGCGGGTCTGGCCCCTCTGAATTAGGTTCCTCCACCATGAATAGGTTGTACTTATCACCCATAATTTCCGATAACTGATTCTGAAGTTTGGCGAAAATATCCTCCCTCTTTCCTCTAAGATTTCCAAGGAAAAGAATGCCCTCTCCAAGATCTCCAAATGGTTCTTCTCTAGTCACCCAAAATGTAGAGTAGCCAAATAACTTTTCCTTTATGATCTTCACATCACTGGGATCAACCTTTTCTGGTCCAAGAAGTTCCATCAACTTAATAGAATCTACTTGAAAGTTGTTATAAGTTGATCCAATGGTGGGTATTGTTGGCTGCCAAGAAAGTAAACATATTCAGTATATCAGATTCTCTTCTTCATGACATTAATGTTTCTTCATATCCTGCAGCTACTCTTTGCTTTTTATCATTGGAGCAACGCCTCTGACAAGCTTCTTATGACTCAACAGAGATTACTTGAACGTTTTCTGACTACAATGTAATGAAATATAGCTATTTAAAACTTTTCATGTTATCTTAATGAGCAGATAAGTTTCTTAAAATTGACAGATATTTCAGCCACAACTTTCTTTTATACCAGTCAAACTAATTTAATAGTTGAAACTAAACAGTATATAAGGGCAAAAAGCCTTTGGTATTGCAATCTCCAAAGTAACTATTTGTAAGATTCCCAGTAGGCATTTGCCTTTAAGCTTTCTATTTAAGATCAGGTTTTCAACTAAATACGATTGCCTATGCATTCTGCATATTAAGAAGGGCTAGATGTTCAGAGTTCTACCACCAGGTTGTTTCCAAGGAAACACTACAACAGAATAACCTAACCACTTCTTTCTATCAAGGACAAGGAACAAAGCCAAACAGACAATGGAGACTTCAAGCAAAGTACTTGCAAATAACTTTTAAAGTTCCTTTTCGTTTATTGCCATAAAATGTTTCATATCCATATAGTTAGGCCAGTAGCCAACAGAGGTGTACGCAGGATTCTTGGTAAATAGTGTCACATTTTAAAAGGTGAATAAATTATATAACAACAGAAAAACATGTTTGAATTCTATCAATACAAAAGAATTCAAGTATATTACTACAGTACAACTTTTTTTTTATGGAGTTTTTTTTTTTTTTGGATAACAAGGGGAACCCGCAGCCACTACCCTTTGGGCGCGCACAGGGTAAACTCCCACTCCTATACAATAACTCGCAAACCACATAGGAGAGGTAATCCGCACTAGGCACGCCCGGTGCGACGAGCTCGACCCAGAAGGCAAACCTCTTGCTTTCGCTGGCAAGGGGTTTCGAACTTGGGACCTCCAATATGGAAGTTTCAAGCCCAAACCACTGGGTCACCCCGAAAGGTGGATGGAGTATTATTACAGTACAACTTTCCTTAACAAGATTATAATTTTCCGAGATGAATTCATTATATCTGTAGCTAATAGTTAAAGAGTATCATTTCAACGTTGGTCCACTGGTTTTACCATCCTTGCCTTGTAGGAGGTCATGGGTTCATCCCTAAGTACACTTTGATCTTAAATAAATGAAGAAGAGGCACTAAAATGTAGCAAACTGTGCCTTCAGGAGTTTCCACCCCTCGACTATATCATGCAAAAAGAAACCAGAACCACTTGCACTAGGAAAGACTTAACTGTTATGTGGGGTAATTTTAGATAATAAGGGCTATTTGAGCTTCCCATAAGGTGCTTCAGGATAAGAGGGATATGAATACATAGCTGGCAGACTCAGTTCTCCTACTATAGAAGCCTATGACATAGTACAACAACCAGCAGCATGAAGAACAATATTGATATACTAATATTTATCAGTTATCAGTTAAATACACATTATTTCTCTTATTTTCCCCCAAAGCTTCCTCCTTCCATCAACACCAAACTCTAAAAATGCAATCCCTCCATTTCAATTTGTCTGTCTGACTTTCCTTTTTAGTCTTTTTGAAAAATAATGTCATAATCCTTTTTTTGGCAGCTCCTTATTTTCAAATTTCTTTAAGACATTAAAGGACATTTTTGGTACATTCAAATTATCATTAGTTTAAGACTACAAGAATACTTATGAATCCTTTATATCCATTTCTGCTCTATTAATACTCAACAAATTAGAGAATTGCTTGCTATCCAACAATAACATGAATAACTGAGAAATTTTAGTAGCTCAATTGATCAACTACCTAAACATTCACCTTATTAGTGAGTATTCCATTCCACACTAAAATTAAAACGAACTCTATATTTTCTTCCTTAAAAGCGAAAAAACAGAAGAGAAACTCACCCGGGAAGAAATTGACACCGTAGAATCCTCCAAATCACTTGCCTCACCACCACCGCCGCCTCCTCCGCTCCTTTCTTCAGCTGTCTCTTCAGTTACAGTAGCTAAATTAGAAGAATCCTTTTCCAGTTTCCCATCACTACTGCTTCCATTATTATTACTACTTCCATTTCCACCACCACTACTACTGCTACTACAACTAATAATCAATCTACCGAAACTCCGTTTGGACATTCTCTTCATTTGGATTCTTCGACTGAAATTACAACCAATTGGAGGATTCATACGAAACCTTAAGTTCATTATACTGAAACTACAGCTCGTTAACGTTCCCATTGAAGTTGAATCTATAGGTCTTCTAATGGTGAAAAAATTGGAATTTTGGAAAATGTGTTTATGGAGAAGACGAAGTTGAGGGGCTGTTTGGCTGATGGTGAGGTTTAAATGTAAGCATATAACAAAAGAATATCTTCTCTCTTGATATTTGTTTTGTTATTATATCCTTTTAAATAGGAAAAAGTGCAATGTGGCCCTAGAAGTTTGAGCTTGCTCTTTTGGGTCCATTTATTATTTTGGAATAATATCCATTCATGATATAGTCTACAAGATTTACCTGTTTAGATCGACTTATTTCAAGTGTTTTTAAGTGCTTCCTCTTATCTCTTTTATATGTTATCTTTTGTGATTGCACTTACGTAAGAAAAAAATGACTTTACTATTTTGTCCTTATTTAATGTACATTAATTGTCTTTTAAGTCCTTCTAATTGATCAAATATATTTTTTCAAAGTTTATTAACTATCAAGGATAAAATAGGAAGAACAGTGTCATTTATGCATTGATTTTGTGAAATGACATTTATCAAAAATCATCTATTTATAGTAAGGACGACATATAAAAGGGACCGGAGGGAGTAATAAGTTAAGATTTTTAAGCCAAAAGCCAATTCAAACAAATTTTTAACCTAATTATTACTCTTTGTATTTCAATTTGTTTGTTTGTTTTTAACTTGATAAGAGTTTAAAAAAATAAAAAAGACTTTTGAATTTTATGATCAATTTATTTGTTCGACTTTGACTTGACACATAACTTAAGATAGTAAAAAAAAAAACTTTAAAATCTTAAATTAAAAATACGTGGAATGTACCACATTGTTCTTTCTTAATCATGTTATGTGAAAAGTTTAAACCAAAGAATTATCAAAAAAGGATAGATACATTCCTTCTTAAATGGATTAAAAAGGAAAGCAAGACAAATACACGAACTAAAATGAAAAGTCAGACGAACAAATTAAAACTTAGTGTAGCTAATTAGGCTCACCATACCATTGGATGATCTATCTTACACAAATGTAGCCAAACTCTTTGATGATTACCCATATATCAATGTTCTAAAAGCTGGATACGTTCCCCTTGTAACAAATAACTTTTCCCGTGGAGTTTATATTTTCGTATTATAATATCTCACAAGTTATTCTCGAGCATATACAACGCCCAGCTTAGGAAAGTTAGAGAAATTTCAATATCAGATCTGCAAATACAGCAGTAGCCAGTAAGCCAACAAGTGATGGCAAGGAAAGGGGGCAGGCAACAATTTCTTTAGAAGAGCTTTACAATATAACATGAACCACAAGCAAATATTTCAGATTTTCTACACAAGCAGATGCTCTTAATTACAGGCTATATGCATCTCAACGATGCTATTCCACGAGCCCATATCTAGATAAAAGTTGTGGAAGGTTATCCAGTAACAGGGTGAAGAGGGCACCAATCAAGAACATTAGAGCAAACACAAGCAATATCTTTCCAATGTATATAGGGCTTAGAGTAGCTTCTGATTTTCTACTTGAAGAATGTGAGTTGTCCGAAACCTGCAAACAATGGAAGGCAGAGAATCAGAAACTACGCATGTGTTTTTCTTCTCATACAGGATTCCTGATCAATCAATTTGGGTCTTTAGCTCAAATTCGTGGGGTGGGATGCACCTTGGGACAAGAGGAAAGTGGAAACAACACGAAACAATAAGGAAATGGTGGTCATAAGACTTTCTTATACTCGGGGATTATATATTCTTCACGGTTTTTGAACAAAGCAAATATCTGATTATTTCAGCACCTCAACCAGTGTCATTATTCTTCTTGTAACCACCACATACCTTTATCCTACCTCAACCTTTTCAATCAAATTAAAAGAAGAGAATCCATCACTCATCTGTCCTCATATATACCAAGAGCATGAATATTCATTTTACTCACATTATTAAACCTAATTGCTTTTTCCAATACTGTATTATAAAAATTCTCAGAAGTTCATTCCACATTTCGAGAATAAGATATGAATTTGTAAAACAGGTGTGTACATATTTGCTTTCATACCCATTAGTCTACCGTATCACTAATAAGCAATAACTGAAGTGGTATCTCTTTTCCCTCTAACAAATTCTCGGCAAGTTATTTCTCCTTAACCTGAATGGTGGAGACAGATTTAAGAAAGTAGAAGTACAGAAAGATTCAAATGCAAGTTATATAAGAAAGTCTATAACTTGGCATAGATGCTCATTTACATACAATTTCCTATAACAAATTGATATATGTAAGTGAATTAAGGAATGTGGCTTACACCTCTGGCATACATCTCATTTCACTACAATTTTCAGACACAAATTTGACATATTTAAACTGAAAGAGTGTGTAAAAGCCAAAATCTTAGGAAAAAAAGAGAACTATGAAATATCCAAGGAATCATCTGAGGAACATTCAAACACTTAATAGTTCTGCCAGTGAATGAAACAATAATGATCAAGATGAAGCAATGACAATTCTGAAATAATATCCAAATACATGAAAATGCAGGGATATTTAAACGCCTTTTACATCTGCATTCGACTGAATGTTCCAATTTGCAGCTTGTAAAGCAAGGAAATGCAAATTTAGCGACTGTGAATGACAATAGCTACCAAAAAAATTATAATGCAGACTTCCATAATGAACAAAACGAAAGATAATCCATATTGAATGTCCAACTTTCCTTTATTAATCCTCTTGAAAACAGTGCCAGTTTTATTTGTGGAGAAGCTTTTTGAGTCACAGCTGAATAATACCCAATCAAAATTCCTTCACACGTTTTTCCATGCAACTTTAATTAATCTATTTCTATTAAACAATAAAATCAATCAGTTAAACGTGAACTAACTCCTGTTTAACTTCCAGAACACGTTAAATGCAGATATTCAAATTGGGATATACAAAGAACAAGAAATCATGCCGGAGGATACGTAATATGATTAGTGTGATTACAATCATACCGGAGGAATATATGCTGGTCTTGCTGCTGCATAGTCATCAGGCTTCCCTCTTGGAAAACTTACTGCAAGAGAATTTCAGAAAAAAACTTACCACTGACAGCTTCCTATTTCTAAGTAATTCAGGTACCAAAAAACAATTAAATATAATAGTTTACTTGTTGTCTTGGTGACTGGCTGCAATTTCCAGCCTTTGCCATAATTCACAAGAATTGAATTGGGGCCAAAAATCACAGGCACTTCCCCATCTTTAACAGCTTCAATGTGGGTTGCCGGTTGGTTTGCCAAGAGAGAATCAACGCTACTGCTATTGATAAATTTCAGCGCGAATTTTGCCTCTGTTCCAGCAGCAAACCGCCAAGTCTTTCCTGTGCATTTGCAAATCACTTCCACAAACTACAACACATATATAGGAAGATCACTTTCTGATTGCAAAAGTAATAACAATTCCCTAGTTTCATTGTGCTAAATTATTCAAGCGAAAATACTCAACTATATCAAAACACGTAATTAAGAAGAATCAAAGGTGTGCAGGGATGATCAAATAGTCAATAATGAACTGTATCAAAAACCAGAATCTCATAAGCATAAAGGCCATCCTCGTGCACGAAGCATTCAACATTCACGCAGTGTCCAGGGAAGGGCCTGACCCACGGGATGTGATGTAAGCAGCCTAACCTGATGCAAGCATCAGTGGCTGATTTCGTCCCTCGAACCCATGATGTATAGATCACATTCACACACAAACAACTGTACTATAGCTCCACTTCGCAATTTTAGAAGGATCAAAGAATAAAATCATTTCCAGAAACTTCAGGGTAAGTACAATCAGCAAAATGAACTACTCTAGTAAGAAATATAGCAAGTAGTTCTATTACTCCTCTCACTTTCCTTTTTAATCCGTCCCCAAAACATATCATTTTACTAAAATTAGCAATAATTAAATTTTAATTTTTTTTTTACCTCATGAAATCATTTACCGCCACACAAATATTTAAATATTATTTTAGAGCACAAGTTTCAAAGTCTTACTTTTTTTTAAATACCTTGCGAAGTTAAATAGTGTTACATAAAATGAGATAAGAAAGTAACTGATTACAAAAGCCCCCAATTTCATTGTAAACAAATTGATCAAACAGGCAATAAGGGCAAAAGGATATACCGATGCACGAAGCATCCCGCATTAACAGGGTTCAAAGAAGGATCGCACCTCGAGGGCGCTGATCTATATAGTCTATCCTAATACAAGCATTAATTACTGCTTTTACAGCTCAAACAAGACAATTAACAGGAATCAAAATACTAATTACCGAAAAAAGAGAAAATGATAGAAAAATTACCGAATGAGATTGTTCTACAGGTTGATTTTCAACTTCTGCTTCATCTTTCTGCTCCGCCATGAGCTGATTGTTGTTGACGGAATGAGCAGAAAGAGAAGAAGGCAAAAGTCAATTTGGTTCTCGAAAAGGCCCAAATATAATGGATCATAGCGGGTCGGGTTAGTCCAGATAAACTTACAAGTGTATGGACTGCAAGTTGGACCCCAAGTGAAAAGGAGAATTTTCATGTATAGCCTAAGCTTAAAATTTAACATGGTCAAATAGTTATATTTTACATAATTACACGACATAACTTTGGCTATGTGACCTGAAGGGAAGGATAGAGACGAGCGAGATCGAGAGAGGGAGGAGAGAGACGAATATGTGTATATCTGTCAAATAATTGTATATGTGTAACTAATATACATATGTATTTGTATATTTGACAAACGAGATTGGGAGAGAGAGGAGAGAGGCGAGCGAGAGAGGACAGAGAGTGGAGAGAAGCGAATTGTATATGTATACCTGTTGAATTGACTATGTATATCTGTCAAAATAATTGTATATATGCAGTTGATATACATATGTAATTGTATATCTAGTAAGAAATTGCAGAGAGAGAGGAGAGAGAGAGGAAAAGAGGGGAGAAAATATAGCAACAAAATCTTAACTATAGCAATAAAACCCTAATTATAGCTATAAATTGTAATTTTTTTCAAATTATAATGATATAATATAAATACATATCATATATTTACCTAGTTACGTAATTTTTCCAAGTAAGAACTTTGGGCCCAAGTTCAGCTCACACAAAAATCCAATAGGGTCATTTGCATGAAGGTCTTTAATTTTTGTCCTTCAATACTTTGAGTAATTAAAATATGGATAAAAGTACCCTTAACATTAAAAAGGGAATAAATTTAATTTTAGAATATTATTTCTTAAGAAGATCATATACATTGAACTTATGTCTTATGTAACATAACTTGTATTTGATGAATTTTTTTTGCCTTACAATAATTCATACTATTGAACTTATATCTCAAACTATAGGTCATATCTTACAAGACGTAAATTTAGTTTTAGAACTTTATATCTTAAAAAGTTCATACTACTATGTTTATGTCTCAAAGCACAAATTATGTCTTTCAAAACTAGAACTTTATGTCTTAAGAAGTTCATACTATTGAACTTATGCCGAAAGACACGAGTCACGAGTTATGCCTATTAAACTTATGCCATGGACATATTCTTCTAAAAAACTTGCCTTTCGTATTAGAGAATTGAACTTATGCCCCAGGACAACCATTTTATAAAAAAAATTGCCTCGCAAAATTAGGATTGTTGAGGATATTTTAGCTCTCAAATTTTCATTAAATGAGCAGTATGAACAAAAATTACAAATGACCGCTTTAAAATAGGAGCAATCCATGCAAATACTTGAATCTAATACTTATATATATACGTTTATATTTTTGTATTATAATATTTCATCAGTTATGTCTTATGCCCTTGAGAACTTATGTCCCATTAGACATACGTTTGCAATTAAGTTTTCAAATGTCTTCACAAGTTGCGTCTATCTTTTTTGTGAGATAATTACATATATTAGTTGTCTTTTCATGAATGACTTTCTTTGTGGTAGATAAGACTCTTCACATTATTGAATTGACCATTCAAGAGCTTTCCTTAGAATAAACGTTTCAACAATTACAATATTTGCCTTTCTTGATTCAACAATTAACTCTACATTTATAAACAATAATGTACCATCTTGGGAAAAATTATCATACAATAGTACACATGCACAAATTAAAATTGTTGGCAAAGTAATATCAACCAACCAACCCCCCCCCCCCCCCTCCTTTTCTATCCCTTATTTTATAAAGTATACAGATATAACAAACAATAATAACATATTCAATGGAATCTCACAAATGAAGTCTGAGGAAGGATAAAATATTTGTCGATCTTACCACTACTTCAGAGAGATAGTGAGACAAAGTATACAGATGTAAAGAGAAAAAAAGTCCATGAGCTAGTAAATTCAACATCCATTATGACTTCAAGTGTTTTTAAAACTCTTTAACATTAAGTGCCACAAAAAAGGACACAGAACCTATGTGTTTGTCCAGCAAATTCAACAATGAATAAATTAAAGACTACCTTCTTTTTTCTTCCAATCACCTCCCTTTATTTAAACACCTATCTATATATGCCTCTCAATTTCATTTCAACTTTCTATACATCAAAAACACTTCACACAACAAATTTATAACCACACAGACACAAAACTCCCTTCAAACTATGGGGAGGCCACCTTGTTGTGATAAAATAGGTATCAAGAAAGGTCCTTGGACTCCTGAAGAAGATATCATTTTAGTCTCTTATATCCAAGAACATGGTCCTGGAAATTGGAGATCAGTCCCTACTAATACTGGTAATATTTTAGTTGAAATCTTGATTTTTTTTTCATCTGGTGTTTGATATCCGTCTAGGTGATCTTCCGAAAACAGTCACTTTATCTCTATGAGTTAGTGATAAGGTTTGTGTACATTTTACCCTCCCCAGACCCCACTTATGGGATTCGACTTGGTATGTTGTTGTTGTTGGTGGTGGTGTTTGATATCCGTTTGTGTTCTAACAAATTAAGGCGACTCCATATCTAATTTGAGGCACGAACTCGAATCTGGTTAAGAATAAAGGAGTACTTATTGCTCCATCAGGAGGACTCCCTGTGCTAATAATGGTTTATAATTACTTTATGTTAGTGTTAATATTAGATTTTTCTTTATTTTATTGTTTGATGAGCATAATTTTTTGTTTTCTTAAAGGGTTGATGAGATGCAGCAAAAGTTGTAGGCTAAGGTGGACAAATTACTTGAGGCCAGGAATCAAAAGGGGGAATTTCACTCCACATGAAGAAGGAATGATTATACATCTTCAAGCTTTGTTGGGTAACAAGTAATGTTCTTCACCTTCTTAATTACTTTTTTTTTTTAAAAAAAATTCTACATTGTTATTTTACTCATACAATTAAAATGTTGTAACAGTATGTTGTTGTACTGCTAAAATAAGAAACAAAAGTTTTACTAAACAATAGCAATAACACATATTCTAAGCTACATTCAAGCAATAAAATGTTTTTGAGACGAGGGTTTCCCAGAAACAGTCTCTCTACCTCTGTGAGGTAGTGGTAAGGTCTACGTATATTTTTATCCTCCCTAGACTCCACTTGTGGGATTTCACTGAGTATGTTGTTGTTATTCAAGTAATAGAATGATTGATGATGAATTAATTATATTGTCATCGAGATGCCATGGTCTGAACATGTCAGGTTGGTTGACAAAAAGGGCAAAGACAAGGGGAGGGATACAACCAGAAAGGATAGTCCTTGAGGTTCTAGAAAATAATAAACAAAAGTGTCGATACATATTAATTAATTTTTTCGTGAGAGGGGGAGGGGTTGTTTATAATACATGTATTTGGTTGGATCATTATGTATATGTTTGTACAGATGGGCAGCCATAGCTTCATATCTTCCGCAAAGGACAGACAATGACATCAAAAACTATTGGAACACGCATCTAAAGAAGAAACTCAAGAAATTTCAAACAGAATTGGATTCACATAATTTGGCAGCGGCTCCTCCTCCTCTTCCTCCTCCTAATTCAGATAATTGTAGCACTAATAATTATGATCATCCTCAATTCTCAAAGTTATTGAACCCTCCAAATTCTTCATCATCATTGTATGCTTCTAGTACTGAAAATATTTCAAGACTTCTAGAAGGATGGATGAGATCTTCCCCTAATCCTTCTAGAAGAAATAATAGTATTGATCATGATGATGAGATGTTGCATGAGGCACAAAAAAGTGATCAAAATCAAGATCAAGAAATTGTTAAGAGTTGTGAAAAAACTTGGATTAATCAAGATGGAGGATTAATTCCAAAAGAGAAATCAAGTTATGCTAATTGTGAAAGTAGTGGAGTTGTTGCACATGAAAAGACAAGTCCTCCTCCATTCACATTTCTTGAAAAGTGGCTATTGGATGAAAATGGTGCTCAAGTTGAAGAACTCATGGAACTTCCAATGATATTCACATAATATAATATCACTTAATGAATTATAACTTATGACTTTTTAATCTTTGTGTGTGTGTGTGTGAGTGAAGTTTCTTTGGGGCATGCATGGAGTATTCTTTGAAGAAAGCGTGATAGCTTACTAAGAAAACGATGAGATCGATCTTGATGAAAGTTATTTTTCAAGTGTACATGTTATTAGTGGAACGTTTCGTCAATCAACAAAGGTTTTTAGCTTCATGGAATCGAAAATATATTATTGCTCAAGTGATTCATCATCAACTGAAGTGACGAAATCTTGAAAGCTGCTTTTTCAAGTGTATGGAGTGAAATATTCTGTCAATCGAGTAAGATTTTTTATGACAGGATCAGGACGAAGTCCTTAGATGTATGTGAATTTTTAAGTTAACATAGTTCTAATTTTATGTAACTTTTCTAATTAGAAGTTAAAATAATTAAACTCCATGATAGCTTTCTTCTCTTATCAATCAAAGTCTTATTTATTTTGTAAAATTAATTATTCAATATTTGAGTGATCAAACAATAATATTGAAGGAGTATGGTAGGAAATTAAAGTTAAGAAGGTAGTTATATATTTATGTTGGATCATTTAATTTAAATTAATGTCAACTATTTAATATAATTAATCATTAATTTATACTAAAACTATTAAATTGCACTATTATAATTTCATTAATCTCATTTTATATAATAATTGCACTATTTATAACAAACATGATCTTCTATTAGTCATTGTCTGTGTATATAACTTAAAATATCATCATGATATTAGTCAAATCTTAACTATTATAATTGCAAAATATTAATCACTTATTTTACATAATGTTAATAATGATAGACCAAGGGGATATAGACTAATATAGAGTTATAAATAACATTAAATACGTTATGAATCAATTATATGAGAGTTGGGACTAGTAGTCAAAAGTCATAAAAAAAATTATAGACTTACTAATACTAGCTCGATAATATAGGTAATTAATTTCAATCTCTAAAACAAAAAGACTATAAAGAATTTATCACTTCGGTGCACTATAGCTCTCGCTATGTGCAGGGTATGAGGAAAGATCCGATCATAAGGATCTATTGTACGAGTCTTACCTTACATTTTTTTCAGAGGTTGTTAAACAATACATAAATATTTAAAAAAAAATTAAACAAAAGAAAATTTTATACAAGATATAATATTGGGATAGGCCCTTTTGTGTTTGTTTTAAAAAAAAATATTATTAGAAATTCAATTAATTAATAAAAAAGAATTTACTATACCAAAAGGAAAAGTGAAAGTCACGAAATTCTTGTTATTTCTTTAGGGGTAATGAAATACTTTTATTTTAATTTCTTGTAACTTTTAATTTCTTTTCACCAAAATTAACAAAAATAAAAGAGGGAAACATGTGATTTTTCTATATTATTTATTGCCCTATTTTAAAGGGTACATAAATTGATTAATTTGTCATGTCTCATCGTGACCTTTAGAGACTTTAGCATGTCAAATTAATAATGCATGCAAAATT
>JBCEWC010007378.1:0-21510 GCA_038996855.1 Solanum aculeatissimum | reverse complement strand
AGAATAGGAATGAATGAAAAAAATTAAAATTTTGAAAATGTGAAATTTGTTTCAAAAATATTTTTTTAATCTTATTTTATTTTTAAAATAATAATAATTTTTTTTGAGGGGGGGGGAGGGGATCATGGTATAGATGAGATTAAAAAAAATCAATTTGAAATTGGATAAGAGTTTTGAAAAATATTTTCCTTAATTTTTAGAAGGAAGTCATTTTCCTTAAATTTAAGGAAAATGAGTTGATTTGAAAACTATTTTCCAAAATATTAAGCCAATCAGACATGAGAAAATAGGAAAATATTTTCTTTCCTCCATACCAAACATACCCTAAGTATAAAATTATCTTTTGATTTAATAAATTAAACAAGTATTAGTGAATATCCCAAAATAGTATAGTGGACAAGTAAAATGGACAGAGAGAGTATGTTATAAATCACAATAAATATTAATAACGTTAAAACCAACTGTTTAATGCATCACTAATTAAATAACGCAAAAGAAATATACCTATAACATTTTATTATAAGTATTATGGATAGTTTTAATAAATCGCTCTTGTCAATCAATTTGTTGCTCATCAAGTAAAGTTTAACTCATAATATTTCAACAATCATATAACTTGGAAGTTAAAATCAATGAAACAATAGAAAATTGTAGATTTAAGGTTAAAGAGTAGAATTAATTTATTTTTCTCCACATATTAACATAGGAGCAAATAATACACAATTGTCTCATGGTAACCCCCCAAAAACTGCTCATTAATATCAAAAATCGTAAATTCTTAATTGAGTCGTGTTGATTGAATTGTGGCAGGAGTATTAAAGAAAGTGATATTAAAGAAAACGGAGATAATTAAATATTTAATTTTAATTAATATTTCATATGTCTTAATTTATGTGATATTCGAGATTCAAACAATTCTATTTTCTATTTTTCATATATATATTTTAAATATTTTGAATTGTCAATTATTGTAATCTATAGTATTTTTACGTAATTCATATAAATATATAAGTTTTATTTTTAAAAATTTAAAAATTTCAAATAGAAATTTCTGATTAAAATTTAACTATTCGAAAAATGTTATAAGCATATTTAATTTGTAGTGAATGTCTATTATTTGATTTTCTTTAATAGTTAGGAATCCTACTTGGAAACCAAATCAGTTTTTTCTTTATAAATATAAGGGTCTTTCCCTATAAATATAAGGGTTTCCTTCATTGTAAAATATATCTGAATATAATATTCAAGAGCAATAAGAAATCTTCTCTCTACTCTCTACTTTTTTGTTCTTTTACTTTATAATTTCATAACACGTTATCAGCACGAGACTCTACCATCTTAAAAAGTGAAGGTTAAATTTCAAGGCTAAGACTCTACCATCTTAAAGATTGAAGGTTAAGTTTGAAGGCTAAGGTATTATTTTTTATTTTTTTTTATTTTCTCTTTATTTATATGACTAACTTTATGAAACTTGAGTTCGTTGCCCTTCATAGTTTGGGCAAGAACTACCCTTCATGAGTGTTGGATGCTATGAGTCTTGGAGACATCATTAATATGAAAATAAAACATCAAAACAAGACTGTGTAAAGTTATGATATTCTTGTGTCATCATCTTGATAAAATTTTGAAAATATGAATATCACACTGTTAATAATCCATTTGTTTTGTGAAATTTTTTAAAAGAAAGATATGACCACTTGAAGATGGTCATACATCCAAATTCACGATATGATTGGATGCATTGAGGCTAAAAGACTATAAGTCTATTTATGAGTACAATACTGTTATATTCAGAATCTTGTATATCTTGGTATCACCAAGAATATCTATGAGCAGACATGTGTTTGTATTGGATAAGAATTAGTATAATTGAGACACATTCTATAGTAAATCAGAATGTTACTAATTCCAATACTTTTATACTTTGAAATGATAGTCTGGGACATCATGGATCTATAATGATGAGATGAATTATAGAAAATTCAAGTGGTCATCCATTAAAGAACATAAAGATTCTTTTAAATGGTGAATTTTCGTGTACTGTGAGACCATTATCAACAAAAGTTGAGATTGAGCCCCCTACATTCTTGGAATGCATATATGGGGATATTTGTGGACCTATTCACCACCTAGTGGACTATTTAGATATTGTATGGTCCCAATACAAAATATTAATGATATAATAATGACTAAAGCAAAATAATGTCCTTTTGGTGAAAAATCATAAAATATATTTCATTGAAAATGCTCCATCTTTAAAGTGAATGTGATAGCAGTGCATAATGTCTGAAAGAAGACAAGTGATTGAATAATGCACGTGAACATAGAATAAGGTACTAAGCTGTCATAAATTGATATGCTAAGTGATTGTGTTCTATTCTTGAAGAATGAGAACTTTTTGATAAGTGTTACATATACAGATCTAATTCTGAAGTGAATGTGATAGTATTAAATAAAACTTATCAATATGAATGTGCATTTTATCATGATAGAATCACGATTCATCTCCAGAAGAGAGATAAAGTAATTGAGAAGAAATAAATATTAAATTTACTCCCCAAGTAAGAAATCTAAAATTTGATCATGTAATAGTAAATCAGAAATTTACTAAAGCAAAGCCACATGTCATGGTAAACTCGAAGTTTACTTATTAGACATATATTGAAGAAATAAAAGATTCTTCAAAGATTGTTTGTTTTCATGATAAGTTGATTGGATCAACTAATGTTGGGATTGAATTCCTTTAAATTCTGAAAGTATAAAAGGTGAATATGGGCCCGTTCACGATCATGTGATATGTGAAATAAATGCATCTATAAGATAATCACATGTGCATTTATTGTCAACTTGAAGTTTGACATTTGTAAAATTGTTTGTGCAAGATAATTGAATTAAGAGCACAACTTTCAGAATATGTAATCAAGACGATTCATCTTGATAATATTGATAAATATCTAAATTGTTTGACATTAAATGCCTCAAATAAATGGTCAATCATTGCTTATGAGAACAAAGATATGGTCTAAAATATGATAAATTGCATATAAAGATATGCATCAGCCCAATACATTATGATCAAATTTCCCTCAATTTATTTATGGTCAAGGACCATATAATTTCCATCTAATAATTTTGATATGCGGTATATGATTAATAAATATATCATGATGCATAAAAGATGAATTCTCCAAGATAGATTGGAATAGATGTTAGTTGTCTTACATAAGGAGGAGATAATAAGAAATTAAGAATTGAAATGCTCTTATTGAATGTCCTTGAAGGACACAATCTATGACATGCATAAAACATGCAACTGATTCCAAATAAAATAATTCTTGAACGGGAAAGGAGCAAATGATCAAAATGGTCATAATTAAAAGGCAATGTGCTCTTGAAGAGGTTATGACATAACACTTCATGAAACCTCATGAAAGGGGTAGCTACCTAAAAATAATGAAGTGATGAGATCTCAACAAGTTATGTCGCATTGCAAACCGACAAAAAGAATATTTTGTTGATGATACCTTTGATACAATATCGTGCAATATTGTAAAAAATTATGAGGATCTAAGCTCTGTGGTATATTAAAGCATACTCTAATTATCAAGTAGAATGGTGCATCTTGGTAAGCGTAAAACTTATTTGACTTGCAATCTAGATACTAGAAAATGTCATGCATTTAATATTGAATATTGTCACTGGACAAAATTGATGTGAAAGTACTTGAAGGATTTAAAATGCATGAAGCATATACAAGGTCTTGAAAAACTTGTTTATAATCCTCATATTGATTAAATTAATAAAAAAGTCTTTCATATTATTATGCAAGTTGACAACTTAAATTGAAACTCTTGAAGAGTTCAAGAGGCAATAAATTGCTTGCTTAAAGAAGTTGAAGTGATGAACTTGCAAAACTCTTTGATCCTAAATGGAGGATTCATAAAAGGAGATAGAGCAAAACACACTTGACCAAATTTTTTTACACACATGAGCTCCAAAAGAATGGTGATCTAAATGTGCAACAAATTTGTTCGAGTGACAATGTGACTGATCTGTTCGCCAAGTCTCTACCAACTGCAACTTTCAAGAAGATGAGCACAAAATATTGGGATGCGAAGATTCAAGTCTTTGGATTGTTGTTTTCATCAGGGGGAGTTAATACACGATGTACTTTTTTTCCTCACAAGGTTTTGTCCCACTGGATTTTCCTTGTAAGATTTTTAATGACGCATCCAAAATGCGTATTATTAGATATGTGTACTCTTTTTCCTTCACTAGAATTTTCACACTGATTTTATCTAATAAAGTTTTAACGAGGCACATAATCTAGCAAATAGACATTCAAGGGAGAGTGTTATAAACATATTTAATTTGTAGTGAGTGTCTATTAGGAATCCTATTTGGAAACCAAATCAGTTTTTTCCTTATAAACATAAGGGTCTTTCCCTATAATATAAGAGTTTCCTTTATTGTAAAATATATCTGAATATAATATTTAAGAGCAATAAAAAATTTTCTTTTTACTCTCTACTTTATTCTTCTTTTGCTCTATAATTTCATAATAAAAAATGAGATTTTAAGAATAATAAGAATTTAAGTAATATAAGATAGGTAAATGGAAATTGAGAAGGTTAGATTGGAAAAAGGGAAGGAATAAAGATATGATTGGAAAGGGGAAAAAGTTGCGTACACGGTCAATACTACTCATGATCAAAGGGACCTAGCTGATGTGTAAATAAAGGAGTGGGTAATAAGTATCACACGAACAAACAAACAAACCAACCCCCAAAGAAAAGAAAAAGAAAAAAGAGGGCTTTTTGAGATAGAAGGAGAAGGCAAGAAGAAAAGGGGTTGGGATGTAATAGGGCCTGACCCTGAAGGGCATGGAAGTATTGGCCATGCTGAGGCAACTCATTGGACAAGTTAAACAACTATTAGAACTCAACGCTGGTGCTGCTGCTTCTTCTTCTTCTTCATCCCTTGTTGCTGTTGCTCCTAACATCTCTTTTCACCTTCAAACTCCACCACTTTTACACCACCCAAGGTTTGTCTTTTCTCCTTCTTTTCTTATTTACCAACATGGGTTTTCCTCTTATTTTCATTTTTTGTGTTTATTTCGTTCGATCTGTGTGATTAATACGAAATTCCCACTTTCTGAAATGTGCTTATTCCTCACTTTCTTTCAGCTTTTTCTTTGTAAAGGTTTTAACTTTCTAATTATTCGGAGGGTTCGGGTACCCTTGTGGATCAAATTAGAACTTTGTGGAATTGTATTTGTTTTGTTAGTGTGTTGTTTTCATTTTCAGAAGTTTGTAAATAATCAACTTGATCTTTATAGGTGTTCCTTAGCACTATCTAACTGTCAAATTTGTAAACTTTAGGTCTTGCAATTTTCTAGTCAATAAAAATATCTTATACTTATTTTTTAAAAAAATCCAAGGGCTAATATACTTTGATCACCTGCAACCATGATACTCAAGTCTATGGTTGCTGTCTATGCATTCACTTACCAGGATAAGTTTTGGTTGTGGTGTGGTGCAATTTTAGGATCATTCCCAGTGCCAGATCGTAAACTTGATCTGATATTTTCTTATATATAGAATGATCATGTCAAAAGTTGCTGTTCCCAATCCAAAATGGTATACTAGTTGTTCTACTTGTTTAATGATTCATATGTTGATACATTTGTAATGTTGTGCTCTGTATGGTTTCGGATAAATACTCAAATGACATTCTTCCAGATGGATATCTGAATTTTCGAGAAGGATTGAACGAAATCCCGCCAGACTTTACTTTTTGTATTGAAGCAGCTGGGCAGCCACTGGGTGAAGTGATGGTCTCTTAGACAAAGCTAGTTCGTATATCAAATGCAAGCAGTTGTAAACAATATAGATTAACAAAGGAACTTGGTTCAAGTGTCCTTTAGGGATTGTTTGCCTTCCCCACTAGATAACCAACAGTTATATTGTCTTGTAGGTTTTTTGAACTGCGGAAACCCCATCTCTTTGATTTGCACCAGGAATAGTTTGAGAACTACTTTTCTGAGATTCAAATATCTTGCTAAGAAGGAGTCTTTGCAATCTAGCCAAGAAAAAACTATATCTACTCAGAGTCCATCATTTGGAGAACAAAATAATTCAACACCTTCTAGAACTGTTAATATAGGAATGAGATACTAGTTTCTCTGTCAAAATTTTGTTCTATTTTATAATTATGATCACTAAAATTTGTTTGGTTGTCTAAATCCTTTCATTTATGGAACATTATATGGATCTATTTGTTTTCTTTTGGTTTTTGAAATGACGTAATGTGTGTGAGTTTTGCCTATTTAAAGACCATATATCCAAAAAAAAAAAAAGTACCCTGGTGTACTGGACTTATCAAGAGATGCTTTTAACAGCTTATTTCCCCTCCATTTGAAGTTCTTTATGGTTCTACCATTTGAGATTCTTGCATTCTCATTGCAAAGTAGAGTCTTATAGGAATACATGGAAGTCAAAACTTTCTTCTTCCTCTTTTGTAAACATAAGCACATGGAGTCCAAAGTTCTACTCAAATACAATGGTAATGATTAGTAGGATTGTTGAGGACTCGTTTTTTAACTGAAAGTAGAAACTTTACCCGCTTAAAACTATTGGAGCTTATATCTGGCTGATACTTGTCATGCTAGCTGGATGCCTGTTTGTGTGACGTTAACACTATGATCAAGGTTTTAGCATGTCTCTTTTTGATTTTATTATTTATAGAAGTGATGTCAGGTCCATTTAACCGCACCTCATCTATTCCATCAGGTACCTAGTTCCTCCCACAAGCACAAGTACCGGGTTACTCTTCCCACCAAACCATAGTGTCTTTACATCTAACAGGATTTAAACCCGAGTCTCTCATGGTTTTCATACATACCCTAGGGTGTAGGTTTCTAGTGTCTTTGTGACTGAATTCTCTGCAATATAACATTTTTTTCCTCCTATAATAAGTATCAATTGGTGTGGTCTAGAATAACCTGAAGTGAAGGTGCATAGCGTTTGCAGATACATCTGTTAGCTACTTTGTGCTTTGGTGAGTGAATTAGGTGGAATAATCACATGTTAAGACGGGTAGTTATGTCCCAGTTGCGTGGATGAATAATTAGGGAAATTCTGCTTTCAGTTATGTTTGTGTTTATTTCTGGATAATTTCCAAGTTTAATATGTCTCCTAACTCTTCCTATCAGAGTAAATGCTTTTTTGGCACATTCTTCTCTAGAACCACTAAAGTTGAGGATATTGGTTACACAGATCTGGCTAAAATGAAGACTATGTGTTTATTTGTGTATCAGTCAAACTGACCGTAATAGTGAAATTTGAGAAAAACAGAGCAATTTCTTTTGAAAAATTCCGGAACATGAGAGAGTTCTTCATGTTAAATGTTCTCTTAGACTTGTTGGTTATCCTAAAAGTTAAATAAGCTTGTAATAATAGAACTTAGTAAGTTAAGCAAGTTTGTAAAATAAACTTTCTCGCTAGCTTTACAAAGGTTGATTTAGGCGCTGGACCTATATTTACTTAATCTAGAATCTTCACAATTACCTGTAATTTTAGAATTGGCTGATGCAGTGCCACAATACCCATCACGGGTCATTTTGCCGAGTTCTTTGACATGATTGCCTCAAACGTTCGTACTTATTTTGTTCACCTGTGTCAGGTTTGGCTACGGGTGTTCAGGTTTGGCTACGGGTGTTCCCCAGGAGGATCACACACTCAATTCAAATTTTTGCTATTACACTACTTTATGAATGAATAATGATAAAATTACATGTTCATAAAAAATAATGAATAAATTAGGTATTTAAATCCATGGTTATCGCCAATTCTTAAACTACCTTTAAGGGATAGCTTGCAGGGATGTCCAGTCCCTTTTCAGTTTTTCATAAAAGATATTGATTTCATTGAGTTACTGCATAATGCAATTCTTGAAACTTTTTAGCTTGGCAAAAAATATGTAAAATTAACCAGTTTTGCATATGTGCAGCTGTTATTTTCTGAATTTTGATGACAATTCTGCCAGAGACTGTTGCTACGGTATCATCATGACTGCCGGAAAATCTGAAAATCTCAAGATGTTGGAACCAGGAAAGCCTCCACCAAAAAAGAAAGCCCGGAAGGAGAGAAATCAGGGAAAAGTGACTGGAACTTCATGCTCCATCGAGAATTTGGATCAGCAAATTTGGAAAGAATTTCCTGAAGATCTATTTGAAGCTGTTGTTGCAAGACTACCAATTGCCACTTTTTTCCGCTTCAGATTAGTTTGCCGCAAATGGAACTCAATGCTGACATCCCAAAGTTTTTCTGAACAGTGTGCCCAAGTTCCTCAACCTCAACCGTGGTTTTACACCATTACTCATGAAAATGTGAATACTGGAGCCATGTATGACCCAACATTGAAGAAATGGCATCATCCTACCATACCTGCATTGCCAACCAAGTTGATAGTCTTGCCAGTTGCTTCTGCAGGAGGTCTCGTCTGTTTCCTTGATATTGGACATAGGAGCTTCTATGTATGCAACCCTCTTACTAGGTCCTTCAAAGAGTTACCAGCCAGATCTGTTAAGGTGTGGTCCCGTGTGGCAGTAGGTATGACATTGTGTGGGAAATCAGCAGGCGGGGGATACAATATCCTTTGGGTTGGTTGCGATGGTGAGTTTGAAGTTTATGACTCCAGAAATAACTCTTGGGCTCGTCCAGGAACCATGTCCTCGAATATTAAGCTCCCTCTAGCACTCAACTTCAAGTCGCAAACAATCTCGATCGGTAGTAAACTTTACTTCATGCGTTCGGACCCTGATGGGATCGTGTCCTATGACATGGTTACTGGGGTTTGGAAACAGTTCATTATCCCTGCCCCGCTACATTTGAGTGATCATACACTAGCAGAATGTGGGGGGCACATAATGCTTGTGGGTCTGCTGACAAAGAATGCAGCCACTTGCGTGTGCATATGGGAGCTGCAAAAGATGACTCTTTTGTGGAAGGAGGTTGACAGAATGCCAAACATATGGTGCTTGGAGTTTTATGGAAAGCACGTTCGAATGACTTGCTTGGGTAACAAAGGTTTGCTCATGCTATCGCTAAGATCAAGACAAATGAACAGGCTAGTTACATATAATTTCTCAACTGGAGAATGGATGAAGGTCCCTGGCTGCGTTTTGCCACGTGGAAGAAAAAGGCAATGGATTGCATGCGGGACTGCCTTTCGTCCCTGTCTTACAGCTGTGGCATGATTTGGGTTGCCCAGCAAAGTTTTAATGGCACCAGTGTGTGATATCATGTGGTTCTAGCTTTTCCAATTATCATTTGCAGCCCAGTCTTCTGTGCTGATATAGAAGAAAAGGATCTGTGAATTTATGACCACTTTCTCTCTTGTATAAACTATAAACATGTACTAGTTTTTTAAGCTTTTGATTCCTGAGGAGACTAATCTTAACATTAAGCGAGCCTTAAAACGTTCGAGGGAGTTTGACCTCTCAGAATTTGTTCCATTATGGAGCATGTCTTAATGCATCTGATAATTACTTCTGCCTTTTTGTTGATATTCACTATGGATCCTGCTTACGTAATATATGGAAATTTCAACTAGTATGGCATTTAATTGTATGGTGTTTTACCCTTTTATGAGTAACTAGTTGAGTCATTTAATATATGTGATATTGTAAATTAATATTAATATCATTAAAATATAATTTTAGATAAATATTTGTGTATTTCCATCTTAATAAAATCACTTATATTATTTGAGATTAAAAAATATGTAAGTTGAACTGTTTTAGATATTGCTCGAGTGATCTAGTACTTGTGCTGTTGCACAGTAAAGCAGCAGGAAATTTTTCATTCTTAGAACTTTGATGAAGGTGCAAGTTTAGTTGTATTAGTAAGGCTATTTAACAAATACATTATCAATTTTAAAAAATTGTTGCGTATTAACTTGTTAGTTCAATTAGGCACTATTGGTAAAACTGGTCTAATTTCTTGAGTCTCTCTTCGGTAAGTAAATCTATCTTGCATAGCTAGCCATAATTTTTCCTAACATTATTAACTTATGCTTAGGTTGAGAAAATTTAGTCTAGATAAAGTCTAGGGGTAGTAATTGAGCAGGTTGTGTTAATTTTGAGCGGGTCATAATGGGTCAAAATCTAAACCAATCCAAAGTGCCTGGGTCAAAATGGGTTGGGTCAAAATGGGTAGAGTAATGGGTTATAGGTCAAGACCCAATCCACCCAACTTTTACTAAGTTTTACTTGTGTTTCTTTGTTCTTTTTTAATTTTTTAGTACTTAATTAGATTATATATTTTTTATTCTGGCTATATACAACATATCAAATTAAAAAAAATATTTTAAAAATATTTTGACAAGATTTCTCTGAAGTCTATTCAGGTTGCATATCAACCCAATTTTAAATGGGTTGGGTTGAGATGGGTTGCGCTAATAAATGGGCGGGTTATTAAGCCACCCAAACTTCAATGGGTTGGGCGGGTTTAGTTTAATTTTACCACCTCTAATAAAGTCAGATACTCTAAGTCTAGCATATTAACTTAATAATGTACTAGGTAATTAGTCCACGCTTCGGGCGGTCACAAGTAATCTAACTAAGTTTTTATATTTTAATATTAAAATTGATAAAATTATCTAAAGTTATTAAGTTCTTTCTATATAGAAAATTTAGTATTATAAATATATCTGAAGAACTGTTATTAATTTAATATTGCTAAACTCCTAGTTATCTTGAATCCTCGCTGATTATTATGCTTACTGACTTGAAAAAATTGTTGTTGTAAGTTTAAAAGAGAATAAATGTTTTCAGTATTCACTATCTGTAGTGTTTCAAGTTGCTGATTTGTTGCTTTTTGGGGGGAAAATACTACTAATTTGTATTGTATTTATTTAATTATATTATATTGAAAGCAGATAATTTTTCACATCGAAGAATTGTAACTTTTTCGAAAGGTTGTGACTTTTTCAAGGAGTTGTGGCCTTTTTGAATAGTTGTGACTTTTTCGAAGGGTTCTGAATTTTCCAAAGGGTTATGATATTTTTGAAGGGTCGTGATTTTTTTGAAGGGTTGTGACTTTTCCAAAGGATTGTGACTTTTTCGAAAGGTTTTGACTTTTCCAAAGGGTTGTGACTTTTTCGAAGAGTTGTTACTTTTCCTAAGAGTTGTGACTTTTTCGAAGGGTTGTGATTTTTCTAAAGAGGTTACTATATTACCCTCAACTTAAAAATCAATCTAGTATATATTTTATATGTTATTTTATATTAATTATATTATATTAAAAATAGATAATTTTTCACATTGAAAAATTATGACTTTTTTAAGAAATTGTATCTTTTTCGAGTTGTAACTTTTATGAAAAAGTGTCTTTTTCGAAGAGTTGTGACTTTTTCAAGGAGTTGTGACTTTTACGAAAAAGTGTGACTTTTTCAGAGAGTTGTGACTTTTTCGAATTGTTGTGACCTTTACAAAGAGTTGTGACTTTTTTGAAGAATTGTGACTTTTTAGAAAAAATGTGACTCTTTCGAAGAATTGTGACTTTTTTGAATGATTGTGACTTTTCTAAAGTATTGTGACTTTTTCAAAGGGTTGTGACTTTTCCGATGGGTTGTGACTTGTCTGAAGGGTTGCCACTTTTCTAAAGAGATTAATTGAAGGATTGTGATTTTTTCGAAAGGTTGTGATTTTTTCAAAGAGTTGTCATTTTTTTGAGAAGTTGTGACTTTTTCGAAGAGTTATGAATTGTAACTTTTATTTATTTAATTATATTATATTATATTAAAAGTAGATAATTTTTTACATTGAAGGATTGTGATTTTTTCGAAGATTGTGACTTTTCCAAGGAGCTATGACTTTTATGAAAAAGCGTAACTTTTTCGAAGAGTTGTGACTTTTTTCGAATGGTTGTGACTTTTTCAAGGAGATGTGACTTTTACAAAAAAATGTGACTTTTTTGAAGAGTAGTGACTTTTTCGAATGATTGTGACTATTACAAAGGGTTGTCACTTTTTCAAAAAATTGTGACTTATTCGAAGAGTTGTGACTTTTTCAAATAGTTGTGATTTTTTCGAAGGATTGTGACTTTTCCGACGGGGTGTGACTTGTCCAAAGGGTTGTGACTTTTCTAAAGAGATTATTTGAATGATTGTGACTTTTCGAAAATTTGTGACTTTTTCAAGGAGTTGTGACTTTTTTGAGAAGTTGTGACTTTTGCGAAGAGTTATGATTTGTGACTTTTGCGAAGAGTTATGATTTTTGGCTTTTTTGAAAGAGTGTGACTTTTTCAAAGAATTGTGACTTTTTCGAAGAGTTATGCTTTTTTCTAATTCGAAGAGTTATGACTTTTTCGAAGGGTTATGACTTTTCTAAAGGATTATGACTTTTTTTGAAGGGTTATGACTTTTTCGAAGGGTTCTGATTTTTTTGAATGGTTGTAACTTTTTCGAATGGTTATGACAGGTTAAAGTACCGTTTAATCAGAAATAACGCCTTTTGAGTTTTTTAACTTCAGTTGAACTATTTAATTGATTTTTAAAATATTGAATTATTTAAAGAAAAAAAATAAGAATTATGTGAGAGTGGCACGTAGGTGGGCCTTATATTCTCTTTTATACATATACTAGTAAAATTGTTCGCGCTTCGCACGGTCATCAAAGAGAAAAATTAATATCCTATAAGACATGTTATAAATTTGATCAAGATAATTGAAGTACTGCATTTTGTATGCATGATAACACAACCTGAGACATGCCTTTCGGTGCATCCTAAATCATTTAACATCCCAATTGCCTGTACATAAGGTCCTCTCCAAGCCCATAGTAATACTGTCTTTGACAATGTATTAAGAAATGTCCAAACGCCTAGAGAGACTTTGTCCTGGCTAGAAGAGCATCGATTTTCCTCCTACGTTCATCATTCATCATCTTGAACAAATCCTAAAAAATGAGAGATAGTAGCTGACCGGAGAACTCAAATCTTTTGTCCCCCACATAGTCCTTGCCTCCTTGGCATCCATTGCATCCTTGTTTAGGATTGCTTCCATCATGCACCTCAGCATTACTGCAACATATATTCATTTTTGGCGAAAATTATACAATATGAAAGTAACAAATAACGTGGGAATTCACGGGCAACAATAACATTCTTGAAAGCTTCTAAACATAATCCTCGACTTCTGGCTTCAACTTTTATATTGATCATAGTCTGCTTGTGATTTTGAGATTAATAATATCAAGTGTAAAAGATTAGAGTTAAGAAATTTAAAAAAAATTCAGGATACTACTTGTCCGACTTCATTACGCACTTTAATGCTACGCGGGAGAAACATAAATTATAGACTGTACCGAAGACATAATAGGGCGCTCGTCCTCATCCGTTGTAACATGAGTCATCAGGGCCAAGTTTTTTATAAATCCACAAGCTTCACCTTCTGGGGTGTCAAAAGGGCAAAGCATGCCAAACTGGCTAGGTTGTAGTGCTTGAGGACCACTAAATTTCTAGACTTTTTGAATTCTAGTGAGATCTTTGTCATGTGACCCAATGATCCAAAGTATGATAGCTTGGAAACAACATGAGTCATGCCTTTTCGGTGCATCCTAAATCGTTTAACATCCCAATTGCCTATAGATAAGGTACTCTCCAAGCCTATAGTAATATTATCTTTGACAATGTATTGAGAAATGTCCAAACGACTGGAGTGACTTGGCCTGGCTAGAAGAGCATCGATTATCCTCCTACTTGTGTCATTCATCGTCTTGAACAAACCCTCATAAAGGAGAGATAGTAGCTGATCGGAGAGCTCCTATCTTTTGTTCCCCACATAGTCCTTGGAACCCATTGCATCATTGTTTAGGATTGCTTCTATCATGCGCCTTAGGATTTCTGCAACATCTATGCATTTTTTGGGAAATTATGTTGATGGACTGGTATATTTGCAAGAAAATATGTCACGAAAAATACTCAAAGATCGGGCTCCTTTCACAACTGGACCAGTAGAATATGAAGCTATTTTAAGCATCTTGTCACTCTCGAGGAACTACAGTTCTTGTTGTTGTGAATACAATCTAAGATCTACACATTCCTCGATTGATGGCAAGAGAAGAGCACTAAATCGAGGACGTCTTCCTATCATTTGCACAACCTCTTGAACTCCAGTGCTTGTTGTTGTGAATACAACTTGAGATCTGCACATTCCTCGATTGATGGCAAGAGCAGAGCACTAAACTGAGGATCTCTTCCTATCATTTGCACAACCTCTAGATCACTCTCCATTCCCATGGCCCTAATGACAACCATTCTAAGGACCTTGGTCTTGAACGTATTCAACTCTAAGTATACCCTTTCTTTCTCCATTTGTATAACTGTTTGGTATTTTGTTTTTTCTGCTGCTACTAACAAATGCTTGTGCATAACCTTTAGCATTCACTGGCATGTTGTTCATCTCGTTCAGATCTTTATATACAACAACAATGTGTCTATGGCCCTTCTGAAACTCATTCAAAATGTCATACAGAGACATGTTTTGAGAAACCCTGAAAAAATACCAAGGCTGCACAATTAGCTTAAGAATAAGCTTTGCATGCTAACTATTATCTCATTCAACTGTAATTTTTTCTCTCTACAAATATGTCACTCATGTTACAGTTTGCACAATCTAAACAACAAATCCATGAAAAGGTTGTGGATATCCAGGGAGCACTTCATAATAATCAGAATTCAGAACCTTAGAATTCATTACTTGGATAGGCATGGAAAGTTATCTTGTGTAGAGAAAGCACAATCATCAATGTCTCAATATCTCAACCATATCACAATATATGCACCATCTCACTATCAATAATGAATAATTCACAAGGTCATATAGATTACATAATCACCATTTACTTTTTACTTATTGATCAATATGCCAATGTACGAGAAAGTATTCAATACGAATAGTCATGATCAAGCCTACAATGGTACAATTTTACTCCCAAATACTCAATTCCATTCATATAGAAGCATACAAGGTTCAATCATACTTAACAAAAGGTTAAAAGTCCACTTGCCTCAATTAAAGTCCCAAATCAAGTCAAAATTGTTGCCTTCCCCCTTTTTCAGTACTCCAAATCACCACAATCTATTCAAATATGACATCACAATCACATAACGAATTTAATAACACTAAATCACTCAATTCAGAGAAAAAAGATAAAATGGTCAAAAGTCCCATGCCGAAAATGCTATCGGAATCTGAAAATTAATATATGAAAATATTTTTCACGTAATAAGGAACTCAACGGTCAAAATAATTTTGAAAATGGAGTTAAGATGAGGGAGAAATCAACAATTCAAGTTTAGAAAATTCATATCCAAAAATTTCCAATTTACACCATTAAAATCTCAAAATTAGAAGTTAAAATCATCAATTAATCAATGAAATAGGTTAAAAAATAGTTACCCAATCGATTTGCATTGAAAACCTTGAAAATTCTCTCTTAAAATGAAGCTTGGAGAGTCAAAAATAAAGGAAAAATAAGTCACGTCTTTTAAAAACACATTGTTTAGACACCATTTGTTCTTTGTGAATGCAGATAGGGAACCGAAAACATGGAGCTCAGAGGCATCAAGCCTCCGCGAACGCGGACCCTCCTTCCGAGAACGTGGATGTTGAGGCGCAGACACGGAGCAATGGTGCTACATGCACCAAAAACAACAAAAACCAGCACAACACAACACATAAGAAAAAGGAACTGGACCCTCGAGAATTCATTTGAAACTCTGTGAATACAAACCAAATATGAAATTTTGATAGAAATGACAATCCAGACTCAATGGAACCGTCAAAATTTGAATCCAGAATCTCTGTGGTCCCAAACCCGAAAAAGATCATATAAACTAGTTTCAAACTCAAAAACTCAAAATATTCACAAAATCTCTAAAAATTGCAATGGAGCCATTTTTAGTGTTAGTTTCACCACCCGAAACTGATGAAATGTTTATACAAGCTTCCGAACTCTGAATGTTTACCAAAGTCAAATCTATGATCTAAAATGAACTAGAAATGCAACTTTGGGCCTAAAATTTATGTTTTAACTCTGAATTAAGTTTTGTAAGTTCCTCTAGACCAATTTTGCATTCCAAAACTGATAGAATTGACAAAATCGAATTTCGACACTCAAAACTCGAAATAATCTCAAATTTAAAATTTCCAAATTAAAGCCTTTGAAAACTCTTTCTTTTACAAAACTCTAAATTTTTACAAGATTTTCAAAATTCAACTTTTAGATTTGACCAAATATGACCCAAGACAACTTTCAGGAAGGGCAAAATGGTAATTAAGTCAAAAATGCTAAAAATGACCTTCATGATCATTACATCATACACTACTAAAAATAATGTTCGTCCTTGAACATGAAATAAGGGACATACCTAAAGGCTTAAACAATTGAAGGTACCGGGCTCACATATCATACTCTATCTCCTACATAGCCTCACTCTCAGGTTTATGGCTCCACTGGGCCTTCACTGAAGCGATCTCCCTAGTTCTTAACTTCCTCACCTGCTGGTTGTTCCTCATACGTCAAATCAGGGCTCAACTCAACTGAATCCATAGAAATCACATAAGACTCATTCGGGATATGATGTCACAACATTGAAACATGGAAAATAGGATGGACTGAAGAAAGGTTGGGTGGAAAGGCAAGTCTATAAGCCACCTTCCCCATTCTACCAAGAATCTCAAAAGGGCCAATAAACCTCGGACTTAGCTTGCCTTTCTTCCTGAATCTCATAACACCCTTCAGAGGTGAGACCTTCAACCAAACCATATCACCAACTGCAAACTCTAGAGGTTGAACCCGCCTATCAACATAGCTCTTTTGGCGACTCTGGGCTGTTATAATCTACTCTAAATCAATCGTACTTGCTCAAGATCATTTCTCAACATATCAACACCTATGCTCACCACCACTACCATGTCAAACCATCCAATGGGCGATCTACACCTCCAACCATAATTATATCCACCCAAGTCTCATAGCCAGCCAAAGTAACAAGATAGGATCACCATTCCGTTACTAAGGGCTCTCCTACTGGGGTCAAAACATGAACATACACAAACATGGGTATCACAAGGCAACTCAAACCCCAAGGAGAAATAAGTAGATACCTAAGAATAAGTAGAGTCAGGATCAAATAATACAAATGCAGGGCAATGACAAACTAGAACAATACCTGTAATCTCAGTATCGTAGGCCTCAGCCTCGGGCCTGCCTGGAAAAGCATACCAATAAATACCTCGACCTCCACTCGAAGAAATTGGCCCCCTACTATCTAATTGAGTGGAATTATCTCCTACTCCCCCACCACTAGTATATCTACCTCTGTTCGTCTGACCTCTACCACGACCCCTAGTCTGTGGGGTTGAACCTCTGGCTAGTGGTGTCAGATTTCTAACAGCTACGGCAGAGTATGTATGGTGGGGCCCAAAATGAGTCTGCCTAGGGCCTTGATGTATCAAATGATTAGGAGATCCATACCCAAAGCAAGATCTAGGGGTGGACCACTACTTTGAAGAAGTAGGAGGGATGCTATAGTCTCCCTGACCTATAGGCCTCTTCTGAGATCTAGATAAAATCTTCCCCGAACTAGAGGAATCATAAGGACCTCGTCCCCTTCTAAAGATGGCAAGGATGCATGAATCCCACAATGCTAAAATGAACTACCTCTTATGACCATACCTTTACCCCCGATAAGGCACCTAAGTACTGTCCTGAAGTACAAACCCTTTTAGGGTCTCCAAACTCCTCTCTCTGCATCAACTCTACCTCCTTGGCAACATTAACCACTGATTGGAAGGAAGCTCCATCTTTAGCTACCCAAATTATAGACTGTCTGATTGAATAAACCAACTCTCTCTCACAAACTGACAGACCTTCTCTCCCTCGATCAGAAGTATAACTGTAGCATGATGGGCCAACTGGAAGAAGCAAACCTTATACTCTGAAACTATCATGGTGCCACACCTCAAGCTCTCAAATCTCAATCGGCTCTCTTCCGAGATACTCCAAGGAACAAACCGATCATAGAAAGCATCAGAGAACATCTCTAAAGTCATCCGAGGAGATCTAGCTGGAAGGGATCCTGAATAAGTCCTCCACCACTTTCTGGCTAGCCCACGAAGCTGGAGGGTAACATATCGCACCCCATGTGTATCTGCTAGACCCACATTCTCTAGTAGCTTTCTACTAGTAAGAAACTCATTTGCATCCTCGATCTTCCCACCTCGAAACTGAGGTGGGTCCATCTTTTGAAACTTCTCATACCTTTGCTGCTTATCATCAATCAAGGCAGATACTGGTGGAACCTAAATAATCAGAGCTACTAGTAGCTGCTCCACCTGATCTTGGGCCTCGGAGGCCTGTTGCTGATCCTAAGGCTGAACTCCAACTCGAGTCTGTGAAGTACCAAGTCTCTAACACACCTAAAACTCTTAGTAGCGTATCTTGAAGCAGTGGTGCTGGAGTGAACTCATGTAGAACCTGCTCTTGTCTAGGCTCCAAAGCTGGCTCGGGGGAGATACCCCGAGGGATTGGGGTCGGGGTGGACTATCTTCACAGGGTCCATACTCCTTTTCGTCAAACTATGTGCCTTCATAGGTATGATATGCCATGTTATGTAAATCCTTTTGAAATGGGAGACCCATAAGGAAGGTGGCCATCATACCAAAATGGGGGACCCGTAAGGTGTGGTGTGATCTACCCTTGGCAAGTAGACACCCTCATCTCGATGCGGGGGCCTTGCATCGGGAGTTCATGTACTAGCTTGCATGGGTTGTGATGTCGTTTATGATCCCATCCCCTCTATATTACGTATTATGGCATCTCATGCATCATGATTTCATGGCATATTGTTATATGGTTCCTTCTTATATTCTCTTTTATATATGTGCCCTTGCCATGTAAGTTGCTATAAGCTCATGTGCATACGCATTTGCATGCCCGCATACTTAGTACTTGATGTGCTAACCCATATTCTTTGTCTACACGTTCTAACCATGTAGGGACTGGAGACGAATTTCACATTCTACCAGACGACGCTTGATCCTTGTTGAAGACCTTGCTAGTGGTGAGGCCTTTGTTTCAAGGGCAATAACCACCTTCTATCTACCTAGTTATTATGTTATTTTCTTTTACTTATGTATTGAGGGTGAGCCTCAAACTATGTTGAGGCCCCGCTTTATCTATGTAGAGGTTTGTTGGACAAATCTAAACTCTTGTACGTTGACTTGATATGTTAAACATTATGATTATGAAAGTTATGCTTATTAGCCTTGATTATGAGAATTGTTATTGATTATGCTTATAACTTGAATGTTGGGAATTGTGATTGACTATGTACTTATGTGGAAAGTCCCATAATCCCAGTGTGCCCCCATAGCTTGAATCCCACTTACCTGTCCCCTTAAAGATAATTGCTTTGTGTTATGTGAATCCATGCTTATTCAATTCCCGACAGCATCCCCATAGCTTGAGTCTAAAGCCCCGATTCCCTTAGAGCTTATGTTTTATGTGTTTAGCTTCCGCGTTTCCAAACCGATGATGTGTGTAATGATGCTATGATGGCTTGATCGAGGACTTTCGAGTTCTCCTTCGCCATGTCACATCTAGGTCCCTATTCGGGTTGTGACACTTGCTTTCCGAGGAGTTGTTTTATTTTCTTCACTAGCTGAACACTTTATTTTAAGGTAGCCCAGGGTCTGCTTGGCACCTTCGAGATTTGAATAGAGACTTCATAGACATTGAGTAGAGATGGTTGATTGTTATTTATGTTCCAATTCTTGTTCATTGAAAACTATTATTGAAAGCGACTTAGTTATATACTTAATTGATAGTCCCTCTTGAGTATTCTTTCGCTGTTGAGTGTGATGTGATGATGAGGCTAGGAGGTTTTCTTGGGAAAATCAACAATGGTTATTCAAGTTCTTGCTACGCAAAGTGTACCCTCCCGGGACATTACATCAAGGAACCTACACTCAAGTAATTAGAGTGTCATCTTGACACCTAATCCAATAGTTAGTGTATCAGCGTGACACTCGATATAACAATAGTAAATATTCCAGAACATGACACCTGATCTAATAATAATACATTGCCAAAATGTAACACCTGCTCCAATAATAATAAATATTTTAGAATATGACACCTAATCCACAACCACAATCACAATCACAATTATCACCATAATGAACAATACACAACATGCCATGCTCAAATAATAAGTTTATTGCATGCAATTTAATCATGAAATCATCAGTTTACTATGTATCATTATTCCCACTTTCCACATGCATGCACATACTTCTACGAAAGAGTTAATAGACATATACACACAAATGAAAATATTAAACTATCACCTACTTCATATTACATTTTGAACTCTATAATACTGAAGTTTTCCTTTTTTCTAGAGTCTTAGTTCATTCTTGGCGTATAAACAATCAAGGGAAACATATAATCAACAATAATGGCCTAATTTACCCGAATTACAATTTCATCCTAACCTTTGACCACTTTTATGATCATCTCCCATAATTAGGGATTTTATCCACCATTAATTACAGACTTAAATCTTTTGCTATATTAATTTTTCCTAGAATCTAAATTCTAGGAATTAAAATATAAGTTAAAAAATTGATTAACTTACCTTTAGAAATAGAATTGGTGGAAAACTAAAAAGAAATAGCCTTAGGCCATTTTTGGTATGATAAAGGCGAAGTGGGAGAAATGAGAATAAATTTGGGATATTTCTAACTTAAAACATGTGACTGTCCTGCCATGATGGCCACATACCCAGACATCGCTGCACCATCATTTCAAGAATAGTCCTGCCATAGCTGGATGTATGGGGGATAAACACTTAATAACTCATGTCCCATCCATTGATTTGAAGCACATTCTCAAATCATAACGGTTTTAGAATATATCCTTTATGGCAAATAAATTTATGGGGTTCTACTCACTCGAATTTAGTTTCATAAAGTTATGCAGGCTTCTTATCATCTTGACTAGCAACTCGAATGATCAAACTTGTAATTTATTCCCTAATCAATTATCGAATTTCCTTAGGCCTCATCTAACTCAAATTTAATCCAAGTTTGGCCTAGACTCAAAATTCCCAAGTCATTATTCAAAAGTTTTTTGGCCCAAATTCCTTCCCTATTGACCTATTCATAATGATGGGTTCAGGTCATTATAGTTCCATTTGCGTTAATGTGGATTGTTTGGAGAGATATAAAAGAGATTTTAAAGGAGTAGAGTCGAGTTTATCTCAGTTGAGGAGTAGTCTACATTCCTTCTTTTCTTTTGGTGCACACCAAGAGTTTCTTGTTGTATAGATGATTGGGTGAGGTCTTTAGAGAATCATATCAGATGATTGGGTGAGGTCTTTAGAGAATCATATCATTTTATAGATTCATTTCCTTTTGGTTATATTCCTTGTTGTAT
>JBCEWC010007377.1:0-21511 GCA_038996855.1 Solanum aculeatissimum | reverse complement strand
ACCAATGTGATTTCTTTGAATACGACCATTCAAGGGAGATTCATGAAGATCATTAACCAATAAAAATAAGTTCAAATCAGATATCAATTAACATTACAAGGTTCTAAAAATTTTGGGTTGTTACACCCCAATTCCAAGAAATTTTTTCACACTAATATTGGAAAGTGAACATTAAACAAAGGTTCTTTATTTCCACTATCAGTGCCCTATTTCTGTACATATAAACTAAAAAAGGGGAAGTGAGAATTACTTGGGGCATGCATTCGTTTGACGATCTACAAATGTATTTTTTGTCCCTCTTTCGTTTCTTTTATTTTTTTTCCTCTGAAACTATTAAATCTCAGTAACCTATTTCAATACACGGATCAAGTTATATAGGGTTTTTAATAAATTAACATTTAGTCCACCACTTATATTAATTATTTTAACTTACCCATAAATTAAATAGTCATAGTTATCTAATAGTCCAAAGTAGTCATTTAAAATTTTACAAGAAGGATATTTTTGGAAAACAATAGAACTAATTATATAAATGACCTAATAGGTCATTACATGACCGAGTCCCTCAGCAGATTCGCTGTTGAGGTTCAATATTCCAGTTAGATATTGGTGAGGCCTTCTTTTGGCCAGAGGCTTTGATGTCTTTTAGTTCTACTTTAGTACTTTGTTTAGTTATGGTTACCATGGGATAGTCATGGTGGTTGACTCAAAGACATTACTTTAAAGGTTTCATAGAGTAGATGACTACTTTTTAATTCTTTCATTCAATTATTGTTGAGACATCTTGATTCCTAAGTATTGTTAGAATTGTAACATTACTTTACATGTCATGTTAATACTAGTGTATCATTATCAATTGTTGTTTAAGTGTTCTGCTGAGTAATATCACTAGGCCAAGCGGTTCTCTTGGATCCAGAAATAGTTTTCTAGTGTCGGCCATGTATGGAGTGTAGACTCAGGGCGTCACATACTACTCTAGAGTTTTCTGGTCCATGTTCTTTCCTTATTGAGATATCCATAACAACGTGGATAGGTTGTTACAAAATAGAAGATAATTTAATACAAGTGTTGACTCATAAACAAATTCAATTTCTTATTGATAGGATTAAACTACTTTCCTAATCTGGCAGACAACATATAGATTAACATTAGAAAATGAGATAATGATCAAATTATATCCCTAATATGGACATAAGTATAATATTTACATTTTAAAATTTTGATTATTTGGTTTTGAATAGTGATTTAATTTGTAAGTTTTTCTTAATATTCTGGATGTTCTTCTCTATATAAAGACCAAAAAAATAGAAAACCAAAAATATAGATAAAGAAAATGTCACATCCTGGGAGGGTACCCTTGGTGTGACCGTCGCTCAGAGACTATAGTTAGCCCCTAAATGAACCACTTGGCCTTATCACATTCGTTCAATCACAATCTAATAGAAGAAGACATCAATGACTTAGAAATATTCAATGAAAAGAAACATCAAAATGATAATCAAAAGGCCATAGGCCAAATAATTTGTCCATCAACTAAGTAAGGCTAGTGTGAAAGAAAAATTGCCGAAATAACATACAATCACAACTCAACAGTCTAGTCTATGAAACCTCTAAACATCTTACTAAATGGTGCCAATGACAAGTCCATTGCTACCTCAAATAGAATAAAATAAGTTTTAAACTCAAAGCTAGAAATAAAAATATGATATCCTCCAAAAGTAGGGAAGGGCTCAGCAATCAGCTGAAATACAACGGGTCCTCAATGGGATACTTGTTGATGACCGTTAATACCTGTCTCTGCATCATGAAAAATACAAGCCTAAATAGACGTCAGTATGTGGAATGTACGAGTATTTAAAATGGTTGAATAAAGCATATAATGGTAGAATAACATTAACTCAAAATAGTTCCACTCAAGAAAGAGGGAACTCAATCATCAAGTCAAGAGTCTAAAGTAAGAATACAGGTTAGACAATAACCACTCACATACAATCTAATCCAATCCCCTCAGAGTAGTATCAAGGCCTACTTGAGAGTTTTTCTAACTGACAGTCATCACCTATGAGCCGGTGATGATACAATGAAGTGATGTCATTGACACATTCATCAAATACCTTGCAAATATAAAGGAAATCCCATCAGTGGATCCACAATAATAACATCAAGTCCTCTTTTAGGGACAATAGGGAAACATCTATTTTTATGGTTCAATTCTCTCCTATGGTGATATGTAGTTATTGAGTTCTAGTTGGACTTACTCTTTCACAATTCGATACTCAATACTCCTCCCAAGACTCAACAAGATCATAATAAATCAACCCTATGGTTAACTCATTCAACTAGTCTCATTGGATATTTGTCAACTCAATTCATCACATAAACTATCAACTCTTTTGTTACATTCTTGTAAGGTTCAGCTCTTGACTCATAAAGATTCAATCATGCATCATTCTAACTCATAACATTCAGGAAAACAAAAGTAGAGTTAAAGCATTTTGGGATTCCATATACTCTTTAAACTCAAATTTTACTCGTGCATACCCATTTAAGTGAAATGTGAAAAATAACAAGAGTTCATACTAGGGTTTATGTAGAAAAGAAAAATCACCTAATTCAAACATTTAATTCATAAAAATATTAATTCATGCAAGATCATATAGGAAAATATTAGGATTTTTGAGAAACCTTCAAGAAACTTTTATGGGAGACTCAGTCCATTCACAACTCCATCAATTCAGGTTATAGGGCACATGGAAGAACATAATCTATATTTTGGTTAGTCTTACATACCTGAAAGTTTGTGTCTTGGAACAAGTTGGAAGAATTCTCAAGTTTTCACTTCAAATCATAGCCTTTTTCTCCTTTGAAACCTCGCTCTAAATTGGTGATGGTGATTTAGCGTAAAAAGGTTGAACAAATATGTTTAGGGATTTATTTAGGTCTAAAAATGTCAAGTTTAGGCTTTTAAAGGGTGAAAAAAGATCAAAATAATCTTTCTTAAAAAGCTGTCAAAAGTCACAGGCCCACTTACGACCCGTAGAAACTTCAACGGTCCGTAGGAATCATTTTGTACACTTTAGGGAAAAATTTGAGGTTTCTAAATTAATTCCACGAGCCCAATCTACGACCGGTAGATGCTTCAATGACCCGTAGATGGGTCCATCAAGTTTGGAAATCTAGCTGATTTTCAGGAGTTTTTCCCACCAGATACCAGATGGGCCGTAACTCAAACCATGGGCCGTAAGTCATCTCATAACTGGACTCTGCTCAGGCAGTCTTAATTAAAGTAGCCATAACCTTTGACTCCAAACTCCGAATGAGGTGAAATTAGTTGCGTTAGAAAGCTAATTCAAAGAACTTTCATTTGGTAGGATATCTAGTCATATATGTACTAGGAGTTATAGTTATTTAAAGTTTAACCTTACATAATCTAACACTAGAAACTTAGTTTATAGAAAAGTTTTGAACTCGGCTAAGTACTAGAGGTCTCTTATGACCCTAAAACACTTCCCATATATAAGAATAAAGGTTTAAACACGGGTACATATAAGAGTAGAGTTATGGGGTATCACAATATCTCTCTCTTAGGATCATTCATCCTCGAATGATGAGAAACTTGAGACCCATCAAGTAGGAACACCATCAAGAACTCAAACACTTAGATACTTAAATACTCATACTCCAAAAATCAACTTCAAGTCATGATTCAGAATTGCATAAGTATTTCTAACATCATCATTAGGATTGAATACAATTAAAGACATGTATACTCAAAGATTCAAGAGGGGCATCAACTCAGAGATAAGAACTCAACTCAACAATGGAAAAGTAATTCAGAGAATAAGAATGAATTATAAACATCAATTTCGTCATTAGGAGGCATGAATAGGTGGGGGTATCTAGCCTTTATATCATCCTCAACTTCCCATATGGCCTCTTCAACATATTGACTTCTCCACAACTCTTTTACAAATACAACATCTTTAGTTCTCAACTTGTGAACTTAACGATCAAGGATTTGGACCGAGGTCTCTTGATAACTCAAACTATTCTTCAATCCAATGCTCTCAATAGGCACAACCAAAGTTAGATCTCCTAAACACTTCTTAAGCATAGAAATGTGAAGGAATGGGTGGATGGCTGCCAACTCTTATGGTAGCTCTAACTCATAAGCTATATTTTCTACTCTCTTCATAATTTGGTAGGGACCAATGTATTGAGGACTCAACTTTCCCTTCTTCAAAAATCTCATTACACCCTTTATGGGTGACACTTTTAAGCATACCCAATCATTAACTTAGAACTGTAGGTCCCTTCTCCTAACATCAGTGTAGGACTTCTGGTGACTTTGTGCAATTCTCAATCTCTCTTAGATGATATTTACTTTCTCCTTATCTTGGTATACCAAGCCTTGTCTAATTAACCCTGCTTCAACTACCTCGAACCATCTAATCGATAATCTATATCTCCTCCTATAGAGGGCCTCATAAGGAGCCATTTGAATGCTCAAATGAAAGTTGTTATTGTAGGCAAACTCAATAAGGGGTAAATGATCATCCTAATTTCCTTTGAAGTTGTAGGCCCTCAACATATCCTCCAAGGTTTGTATCGTACGCTCTGCCTGACCATTGGACTGAGGGTGGAAAATAGTACTAAGGTTCACCTTTAAATCCAAGCCTTTTTAAAAGGACTTATAGAATTGAACAGTGAACTGAGCTCCCCTATCTGATATGATGGACAAAGGAAATCCATGCAACCTGATAATCTCTCAAATTTACAATCGGGCATAGTTTTCTGCCATATTAGTAGTCTTTCCCACAAAGAAGTGGGTTGACTTAGTCATCTTATCAACAATCACCAAAACTGAATCATGTTATCTGTGAGACCTCAGTAAGCTTGTGATGAAATCCATATTGATTGTCTCCCACTTTCATTCTAGAATTTCAAAATTCTAGGCTACTCTGCATGGCCTTAGGTGCTCAACTTTTACTTGTTGAAAGTTTGGGTACTTAGAAACAAAGTCTGCAATGTCTCTGTTCATCCTACTCCACTAATAAACCTCTTTCAAGTCGCGTTACATTTTAGTAAACCATGGATGGATAGAATACCTAGAGTTATGGGCTTCTGTCATGATCCTTTCTCGAATACTATCAACATCTGCAATGAATAATCTACTTTTGTATCTCAATACCCTATCTCCCCCTTTGACGAATGTCATTACTTTCTGCTTATGTAAATCTTCCTTCAATTGGAGTAAGATGGGATCTTGATCTTACTTCTCCTTTACCTCTACAACAAGAGATGATATAGACCCGTTATGCACAAGTATTCAACCTTCACCAGATTCATCTAGTTGAACTTCCAGTCGTTCTAGGCCAAAAAGGTGTACAAGTCATCTCCTCTACCTCAAGTTAAGATCTTTTTGGGTGAATACCTATTAAAGGTTCTTGTGGTCCGTGAATACATCGACATGTGCTCCATATAAGTAGTGGCGCCAAAATTTGAGTGCAAATACCACCGCAACCTATTCTAAGTCATGTATTAGATAGTTTCTCTCATGGTTCTTATTTTGTCTAGAAGTATAAGTTATGACCTTACCTCTTTGCATCAAAACACAATCCAATCCCACTCTAGAAGCATCACAATAGATCACAAAATCATCAGTCTCCCCAGGTAGAGTCAACACTGGTATAGGCGTTAATATGGTTTTCAACTCTTGAAAACTCTTCTCATACTCATCGAACCACTAAAAAATAGATTTATTCTGAGTCATCTTAGTCAATGTTGAGGATAGAGAAGAGAATACTTCAACAAATCTATGGTAGTAACCAACCAAACCCAGAAAACTTCTTATGTCAGTTGGAGAAGTGGGTCTAGGTCAGTTCTTAACTTCCTCAATCTTCTGCATATCTACTCAAATATCATCACCTAAAATAATGTGGCCTAGAAAAGCCATGAACTTGAGCCAAAACTCACACTTGGAGAATTTTGCATACAACTCACTATCCTTGAGCATTTTAAGAACAATTTGAAGGTGATCAACATGATCTTACTCATCTCTGGAGTACACCAATATGTCATTAATAAATACAATCATGAACATGTCAAGGTACTATCTGAATATTTTTTTCATCAAGTCCATAAAATTAACAAGAGCATTGGTCCATCCAAAGGACATTGCCAGAAACTCAAAGTGACCATATCGGGTTCGAAAATCCCTCTTCAGAATGTCACATTCTCTCACTTTCAACTGGTGATAGCCTAATCTAAGGTCTATCTTGGAGAAAATAGTGGCACCCTAAAGTTGTCAATTCTTGGAAGGGGATATTTGTTCTTAATTGTCACCTTATTCAATTGGAAGTAATCTATACATATTTTGAGGGAACCATCTTTCTTTCAAACAAATAGGATAAGAGCGCCCCACGGAGAGACACTTAGCCTACTGAATTCTTTATCCAAGAGATTTTTCAAATTCTTTTTCAGTTCTTTCAACTCGGTAGGAGCCATACTATATGAGGGAATAGAGATGAGTTGAGTATCGAGGAGAAAATCAATCCTAAAGTCGATCTCCCTATCAGGAGAGACTTCAGGCAAATCATTAGGAAAGATATCAGAAAACTCATTGATAACTCGAACTGACTTGAAAGGTGGAGACTCTACATTATCGACCTTAACTCGCCCAAGGTGATAGATACATCCTTTAGAGATTAGATTTCTAGCCCTAAGGTAGGAAATAAACTTACGCTTAAGCACTGCAGAACTACCTTTCCACTCTATATCTATCTAATTTGGAAATTGGAATTTGGCCGTTTGGATTTTACAATTAACAGAGGCACAATAGGCATAAAGAAAGTCCATGTCAAGAATCACATCAAAGTCAATCATTTCTAACTCAACTAAATCTGCCAAAGTATCTCTATCATAGATTGACACCGTACAATCTCTATATACCCTTTAAGCAAGAATGAACTCACCAATAAGAGTAGAAACACTAAAGGGCTCAAGAAGATATTCAGGAAGGATCTCAAACTTACTATCCATATATGGAGTTACAAATAATAAAGTGGCACCTGGTTCAAGCAAGGCATATACATCATAGGAAAAGAATCGAAGCATACCTGTATTAACATCTAGTGCAACTTCCTGATTCTGTCGAATGACAATCGTATACAGATAGTTTATACCCCCGCCCATAATAGTAGTGTCATCTATTTGATTACCACTGGTTGGTAGTGCTGCTGAAGATTGAGCTTTATTATCTCTCTCATCCCACCTTCTCATTGGACACTCATTTTGAAAATGACCAGTCTATTCACACTTATAACAAACATTTATGCCCTCATGACACTCACCTAGGTGGAGTCTGCCACACTTTCCACATGGTGGTTTCCCTCTCAAACCTTGAGTCACACTAACTTGGGACTGTGAACCCTGAGCCTTGGAATTCTAATAACCCTAATACTTCTGATCATACTTGTTACTCGGAGCCAGTGCACTTGCTAAGTATGGTGCATAATTTGAAGACCTCTTCTAAAAATAGGACTTATTCCTCTTACTTTGCTTATGTTGACTAGGCTTATGCCCTGTTGATTTAGCCTTCTTGTTCAAATACTCCTCCCTATCCCTCATCTTATCCTTCTCAAGATGTTGCGTATAGACCATAATTCTAGAGATGTCCATGTCCGAAATTAGCAATGTTGCTTTGCACTATTTTTTTACATGTTTGCCCAAGCCAAATATGAACTTTCTTAGTCTAAATCTCATGTTAGAGACCATATCTAAAGCATACTTGGATAGTTGTATGAACTTGAGGCTATATTCTTTGACCATCATCCCCTCCTGATTCAAGTTGACAAACTCCTCAACTTTCGCTTCATCAAATCTCAAGGAAAAAAGTGGTCAAGAAAGGCACTATCAAAATCATCCCAAATGACAGACTCAGAATCCTCACCTTAATTCTCTTCCTGTTGATTGTACCAAACATTTTCCACATCTTTAAGTTGATAGGAATCAAATTCAACTCCATCAGTCTCAATCGCATGCATGACTTTCAACACCTTCCACATCTCATCAATAATGTTCTGGGATCTTTCTCAACTTTAGACCTTGCAAGGACTGGTGGGTTCATCCTCAATAAATTTCTAAGTCTTGTTGCAATAGTTGGTAAAGGCTATAAATAGGAACCCGCGATCTTCAATTTCCACTCTGAGCAACTACTACTTAGGTGATCATAGTGATAACTCCTCTGAAATTAGCTTCTTTGTAGGAGCAGGTAGAGTAGTAGGTGCTTGTAGAACACCGGTGACTCTACTTGGTCAACCTCGATCCCTTATTTTCATTTGAGTAGGCATCAATGGTGGGGGCTTCTTAACATCAGAGGCTAAAGCATCTCTTTGAGTGGCACTATGATTAGGAGGCATGATCTGCAAATGTGTAATGCAAGAATTAGATAGATACTTTAATAGAGTTATGATCTATCGCACGAACTCAGAATATAAGAAGTGTAACCATTCCTAATGTCCTATAGCCTCTTGATTATAAAGTGTAGTGCAGAACACACCTATAAACAAGACTCTACTAGACACATCTTCATAAACTCCCTAGGACATTTGAACTCTATTATCTGAATCCAAGTTTGTCACGCCCCAAAAAGGTACCCTTGATGTGACCGACACTCAGAGACTATTGCTAACCCCTTAAGTGAACCACTCGGCCTAATCACATTTATTCACTTACAATCTAATAGTGGAAGATATCAATGACTTAGAAATACTCAATGAAAAGGAACATCAAAACGATAATCAAAAGGCCAAAGACCAAACAACCTATCCATCAACTAAGTAACGTTAGTGTAAAAGAAAATTGGCCAAAATAACATTTAATCACAACTCGACAGTCTAGTCTATGAAACCTCTAAACATCTGACTAAATGGTTCCAATGACAGGTCCATGACTACCTGAAATAGAGTAAAATAAGTTTTAAACTCAAAGATAGAAATAGAAACATGATATCCTCCGAAAGCAGGTAGGTCTCACCAATCAGCTGAAATGCAAAGGGTCCTTAACGAAGCACCTGTTGATTACCGTTAATACTTGTCTCTGTATCATGAAAAGATGCAGACTCAACTGGATGTTAGTACGTGGAATGTACGAGTATGTAAAATGGAAGAATGAAACATGTAAAGGTAGAATAATATCAACTCAAAATAACTCTACTCAAGAAGTAAGGAACTCAATCATCAAGTCAAGAGTCTAAATTAAGAATACAGGTTAGGCAATGACCACTCACATACCATCTAATCCAATCTAATTGGAGTACTATCAAGGCCTTTTTAGGAGTTTTTCTAATTGACAATCATCACCTATGAGGCAGTGATGATACAACAAAGCGATGCCATTGCTACATGCATCAAATACCTTTCCAGGGTAAAAATATCCCATAAGTAGATCTACAATAATAACATCAAGACCTCTTTTTAGGATAATAGGGAAACATCAGTTTTAACGGTTCTATCCTCTTCTACGTTGGTCACGTAGTTATTAAGTTTGAGTTAGACTTACTCTTACTCAATTTGGTGCTCAATACTCCTCCCAAGACTCAATATGCTTATAAGACATCAACCCTATGATTAACTCATTCAACTAGTCTCATTGGATATTTGTTAACTCAGTTTATCACATCCACTATAAACTCTTAGGTTACATTCTTTTAAGGTTCAACTCATAACTCATAAATACTCATTCATACATCATTCTAGCTCATAGCATTTAGGAAAACAAAAGTAGAGTTAAAACATTTTGGGATTCCATAAACTCTTTAGACTTAAATTATACTCATGCATACCCATTTAAGTGAAATATGTAAAAATAGCAAGAATTCATGCTAGGGTTCATATAGAAAAGTAAAATAGCCTAATTCAAGTATTTAATTCATAAAAATAATAATTCATACAAGATCATATAGGAAAATATTAGGATTTTAGAGAAACCTTCAAGAAACTTTTATGGGAGACTCAATTCATTCACAACTCCATCAATTCGGGTTATGGGGCATATGGAAGAACATAATCCATGTTTTGGTTAGTCTTACATACCTGAAAGTTTGAGTCTTGGAACAACTTAAAAGAATTCTCAAGTTTTCGCATCAAATCCTAGCCTTTTTGTCCCTTGAAACCTTGCTCTAAGTTGGAGAAGGTGATTTAGCGTAAAAAGGTTAATGTTGAATTGATATGTTTAGGAATTTATTTAGGTATAGAATTAAAAAGTTGTCAAAAGTCATCCACAGGCCCACTTACGGCTCGTAGAAACTTCCACGACCCGTAAGAACTGTTCTGTAAACTTTTGGGCAAAATTCGAGGTTTCTGGATTGATTTCACGAGCCCAATCTATAGTTCATAGATGCATCTATGACTCGTAGATGGGTTCGTCAAGTCTAGGGTTCAAAAATAGATTTTCAGGAATTTTTCCCATGAGATACCAAACGGGCCGTAAATTAAATCACGACCCGTAAGTCATCTTGTAACTAGACTCTACGCTGACAGTGTTCAGTAAACCAGACATAACTTTTAATTCCAAGCACCAAATGAGGTACTATCAGTTGTGTTAAAAAGATAATTCAAAGACCTTAAATTTGGCAGGTCATGCAACATATAATTCTCTGTGTTCTAAGAGTTATGGTCACCTAAAGTTGACCCTTACATAATCTAACATTAGAAACTCAGTTTATAGGAATGTTTTGAACTCGGCTAAGTATTAGAGGTCTCTTATGACCCTAATACCCTTCCCACATTTAATAATGAGGCATGAAATATAGGTACATGTAAAAATAGAGTTATGGGGTGTCACAAAAATAAAGAAAAAGAAGAAAGGGAAATATGAACCAAAAAACAATTATTCTCATTGTTGGGGTTAACCCTGTTGGCATAACTACTTCTGCTAGTTTAAACCTTAAAAATATTCCAAATATAGTCTTAGAAAAGGATGATTCTTTTGCTTATTTATGGAGGAAAAAAGACTTATCATAGAGTGAAACTTCATTTATCAAATTAATTTTCTGAACTTCCTTGCAGGTCATTTTCTCCATATTCACCTTTTTTTGTGTCCAAAAATGATTTTTTTGAATACTTAGATGAATACATTTCTCATTTTCATGTTAATCCCTTGTATCATCGTGTTGTTGACACTGCATTTTTTGATAATGTAGATGATAAATGGTTTGTCAAGGTGATGAATGACAAAAAAAATGTTGTTGAGATTTATGTTGACAGTTTTCTTGTTGTTGCAACCGGAGAAAATAGTGAAGGTTTTGTTCCAAAATTGAAAGATTGGATAGTTTTGGTGGAAAGATTATGCATTCTACTAAATATGAAAATGGGAAGAATTTTGAGGAAGAAAATGAAAATATGAAGATATATACGTATTTTTTTTTGTAAATTTTGATTATTTTATATATATGAAATGCTTAATTTTTTTAGAATGATGGTGTACTATTCAATGAATATGGGATGCCAAAAAAGAAAGGTTCTTATCACTGAAAATGGGAGAAAGGTATTTATTGTGCAGGATTTTCTAGTGCTGGATTGATTGGAATTTCAACAGATTCCAAGAATATAGTTGAAGATATCAATAGAATTTTGATGATAACGAGATGAATGATATTACTTCTATCTTTTAATTAGATATTTCAAACTGAAGTTTTGTGTATTTGATACCTCTTTATATGAGCAATTCCTACTCTTGCATGCAGGTCATCAGTCAAAATAAATCAGTCTGATATGTTTTGCATATAAGAGTATATATTTGGAAAATAATATAGTAAATTATCTATGTTTTCTACTTATCTTTTCCTTACGCAATTGAAATAGTATTTTGTAGTTATAGAAAATTCATAGAGCACAATTGCACAATATGTATTCTTATCTTCCATTCACATGGACTATACAAGAGACATCGACATATTCTAGCTTTTCAGTATTTTGTCCATCCACAATTTTTTGACTGTTGGATTGTTTCGATGGTGGGATAGAGATTTACAATTTAGGAGCAAAATTAAATAGTAGAATAATTACTATATTTATCTTTATTCAAAAAATAGTTTTTCAAAGTTTTCTAAGAAAGAATATGCTAAAATAGTAAAAAATAATTATTCATTTATTAGTTTAACTAAAACATATATTATACGTTCTTATATTCCTTTTTAGTTCAATAAATCAAGTATCTATAAAGGTATATTCACTAAACAATCTTTTACACTTATTTCCAAATCAAATAATCCCTTAAAGTTTAGCTTACCTTATGCCTTATAAAAGATAATAGCAGTAGTGTAACTAGTTTTTTCCTACAAAAAAGCTACGATGGTGGTGTTTTTAGCTACTATGCACTTTGATTATTGTACCTAATATTGTTAGCGAGTAATTCAAATTTTATCATCAGTACAATTATCAAGTAACTTTCTCCATCAAAATTTATGCAGATAAGAAAAAACATGTAGTAATTTTGTGTTAGTCGTTATCTAAACTCTAATTTTCAAAAGATTTACCAACTTATTGACCACTATATCACAATCTAAGGTGATACAATCTGAATTTATGATTCAGTAATATTTTATTTTTGTAATGGAGCTATTATTTATTTATTGATGTAGAAATCAATTCTGGGTCTCAAACTCTATGGACCCAACTACGGATCATAGAACCTTCTATGAGTCGTAGTATGGGTCGTATAATGAGTTCCAGGACCCCAATATTCGCCCATGTTTCTATGAATGGGCTTCTATAACCCGTATAAGCTTCTACGGATCATAGATGGCCCTATATATGACTTGTACAATATTTTTAAGAAGGGATATTTTAGACCTTTCTTATCTTTTCTAAGCATAAACTCGATGATTTACACCTAACTCAGTCTCTAAACATTATTATTTAACCCCATTACACACAAAAATATTCTCAAGGCTTAGAATAAGATTTGAAGAGGAGAAAAGCTAGGTTTCAGGAGACTCTAATGAGTGCTTCAATGGTCTTTGAATATCTAAATCTTTCAAGTATGTAAGGCCACCTAAAATTCTATTTTTGTACCTAATCTATTCTTCTTACCAAGAATTCTAGTCAAAAGTCAAGTCAAATTTCATTCCTATGGTCATAAGGAGAAATTCTAGAACATTCTCAAGAAATCCTTGTTATTGTACTGGCATCATGGGAAAGACGTTGTATCATCATGAGGCTCATAGTGATGGTTGTCAGTTAGAGAAACTCCCCAAGCTAAAGTATATTATTTTCTAGCATATTGAGTTACATTGTTTATAAATTCAACATACTCTGTTACTTACTGCATTACTATTCTGAAATCATATTTTGAGTTATACCTGATTTCATGTAATGTTCTAGTTAGCTATTTCTGACCTTATCTGTGAAAATTACTATTTTACCTTTTTATAAATTGCTTTGGGTCTATTTTGAACTATTTTTAATGTTGGAACTGAAATCCAGAGTTTTTTGTAATGACCTCAAAGGTCATTTTTTGTATTTTTGACTTAATTACTATTTTGCCCTTCTCGAAAGTTGCCTTGGGTCATATTTGGTCAAGTCTAAAAGTCATATTTTGAGAATATTGTTAAAAGTTAGAATTTTGCAAAAGAAAGAGTTTCAAAGGCTTAAATTTAAAAATTTTGAGTTTTGAGGTCCTTTCGAGTTTTGAGTGTCAAAATTCGATTCCGTCAATTCTATCAGTTTCAAAATGCCAAATCTAGTCTAGGAGAACTTTCAGAACTAAATTTGGAGATAAAACAAAGATTTTAAGTCCAAAGTTGTAATTCTAATTCATTTTGGATCATAAGCTTGATTTTAGTCAACATTCGGAGATCAGGAGCTTGTGTTGAAATTCTTTCAATTTCACTGATTCCAGGTGATGAAATTAACGCTACAAATGGTTTCGTTGTAATTTTTAGAGCTTTGGTGAATATTTTGAGTTTTTGAGTCTGAAACAAGTTTAAATGATGTTTCTCAGGTTTGGGACCATGGGGATTTCAAATTTAAATTTTTATGGTTCAATTGAGTCTGAATCATCATTTTATGGTTGGGTTTAATATATAATTTGTGTTCATGGGCTTCCAAACGAATTTCTGAGAGTCTAGTTCTTATTTTTAGTTTCATATATTTTGGTTGGTGCAACTGTTTCTGGTGCAGGTCTGGGTTACTCTCCGTGATCCTGCTCAAAGTTCAATGTTCATGGAGTTCAATTCATTTAGACCTCCGCGTTTGCGGAATGAGTTCCACGTTCGCAAACTTGTGATACGTGAGACTTCCCAAGCCTCCGCGTTTGCGGGGTACACTTCTGTGTTCGTAGAGTACTGGTCCCCTTTGACCTCCGTGTTCACGGACAATGCTTCACATTCGTAGAGTGTTGTTCATTCCTGAATAGTGTATCTTTTTAAAATACGAGATTTAAATCCTTTTCACCATTTTTGACATTTCAAAGCTCGTTCTAAGGGAGAATTTTTATTATTTTCAACGCTAATCGATTTGTTAACTATTTCCTAACCTATTTCATTAATTTACAATGATTAGTTGATGATTTTAACTTCTAATTTTGGGATTTTAAAGGTGTAACTTGGGGATTTTTGGATATAGATTTCCTAAACTTGAATCGTTGATATCTCCCTTATCTTAACTCCATTTTAAAATCATTTTCACCATTGAGCTCTTTATTACGTGAAAACATTTTCATATATTAATTTTTTGATTCTGGCAACGTTTCTTGGCATGGTATTTTTGCCCATTTTACCCATTTTCTCCAAATTGAGTGATTTTATTGTCATTAGATTCATTATGTGATTGTGATAGCATATTTAATTAGATTATCACGAATTGGAGTACCCAAAGAGGGAGAAAGTGGTAATTTTGACTTGATTTGGGACTTTACTTAAGGCAAGTGGACTTCCAATACTTAAGGCATGTGAACTTCCAACCTTTTGTTAAGTATTATTGAACCTTGTATGCTCCTATATGAATGAAATTGAATATTTTGGGGTAGAATTGTACCATTGTAGGCTTGATCATGACTATTCATATTGAATACTTACTCGTACATTTATATATTTATCTATAAACAAACAATGATTATATAATTTATGTGACCTTGTGAATTATTCCATATTGATAGTGAGATGTTGCATATATTGTGTAATAGTTGAGATATTGGTACATTGATGATATTGAGACACTAATTAGATTATGATACTGATGATATTGAAATGTTGATGGTATTGACATATTGGGATCATTATAATGATAACACAGTGATATAATTGTGATCATGCATGTTGGATCTATTATTATTTGGGCATTAATATTTGTAATGGCTACAACTGAGGGGTGAGGAAGGTAACATGTGCATTGATGGTCGAGGTCTCTACTAGTAAGGTCTGAGGTCTCTTCCGGACAGCCTAAGGTCTCTTCCAGATGACTTGAGGTCTCTTTCGGGCTGGTGAGTTTAGTTTGAGGTCTCTTCCAGACGGCTCAAGGTCTCTTCCGAGCGGGTGAGAATTAACCGAAGTCTTTGCCATTGGTGTTCACATATACATGGACAAATATGTCCCCCATGGATTTCGACTAAGGCGGACAACCATATCTGATCAGTGAATGTGTATTATAGGACAGACATGCATCATGAATATTTGACATTGCATTGCATGATATGCACCTTATAACATACACTTCATCTCATATCATACTTTGTTGATGTTCTAGTATGTTGTATACTTATATCATTCTATTGTGAGTATGTGTTGGATCTACTTGTATTCATGTGTATTGAGATATCATGCCAAATGATGAGTATATTTATATTATTGTGATTTGTATAATATATTGTGTTGGGATTTTTCTAAGTGGAGGTTTGTAGTTTGGAGGATTGTGGTTAGGATCTAAAGAGTTACTTGTGTTCTTCATAGCTTTACTTTAGGTAAGTTCCATTTCACCGAGTACCCTGTTATTTGGTGTGCACCCTTTGCTATATTTTGTAGGTTGTGAGACCGGTCCATCTTGCTAGATTTCTCTTAGTTCGGGATCGAGCTTTTGCATATTCTTTGAGGTAGCTGCTTCAGTCCCCAACAAACCTTTGAGAAGTCCTTATTATGTTATGTTCTATTTGAGAACTAGTCATTTGAGACTTGTATTTCTTTTGAGTATTCTATATTTAAAGGCTTGTACATGTGACACTAGTTCTTGTGATGGTTGTAGTTGTTTCTTCCACATTTATATATCTTATTAGACTGTTTATCTTCTACTCTATTTGTTAAGTTGTTGAATTTAGGCTAACTCGCGTGGATAGGTTAGGTGAGTGCTATCACACCTGAATTTTGGATCATGAAAATTAGGTATCAAAACTCGAGGTTCATAGGTCTCACATGTGTATAAGCCCAGTCTAGTAAAGTCTTAAGGATCGGTGCAAAGACGTTCATTGCTTATTTATTGAGAGGCTACGGAGACTGTTAGAAAATTCTCATTTATTTCATCGTAATCAATTCATGTGTGAGTCTTGTTTAAGTGTTGAGTATTCGTGTGTCCTTTTGATAGATGGGGAGGACCAAAACTACTACTATTTCAGGATGAGGCGAGGCCACCCCTAATATTGCTATTGAGACCCCAGCTAGGGGCGGTGGCCTTGCTAGAGGGTTAGCTAGATGCCGAGGCTGAGGTACCGCATCAACGAGAGATTATGATTGGGGTATCTCCCCAGATCCAACTTTGGAGCCTAGACCAGAGAAGGTTCCATATGAGTTTGACGTAGTGCCACTACTTCAGAATTCACTACTGAGAGTTTTGTGTGTTTTGGATACTTTGGGTCAGACTGGTAACCCAGATGACACTCTGATACTTTGCAGACTTGTGTTGGGGTTCAGCCTCAGGATCAACTGCAGGCCCTCAAGGCCCAGGTTCAGCTGGAGCAGCCGCTAGTAACTCTGATTGTTGAAATTCTACCAGTAGTCTCCTTGACTGATTATGAGCAATGGAGGTATGGGAGATTTTAAAAGATGGCCCACCTCAGTTTTAGGGTGGGAAGACCGAGAATGCACATGAGTTTCTTACAATTTGAAGAGAGTTACTAGAGACTGTGGGTCTAGCAGATACATATGGTGTGAGATATGTTATCCTTTAGCTCTGTGGGCCAGCTAGCGAGTGGTAGCAGACTTATTAAGGATTCCTTCTAGATATGGTAGAAATTTCTATGAGTCATAGTCTGGGCCGTATAATTAGTTCCAGGACCCCAATATCCGCCCATGTTTCTATGAATGGACTTCTATAAACCATATAAGCTTCTACGGATCATAGATGGCCCCATATATGACTTGTACAATATTTTTAAGAAGGGATATTTTAGTCCTTTCTTATCTTTTCTAAGCATAAACTCGATGATTTACACCTAACTCAGTCTCTAAACACTATGTTTTAACCCCATTACACACAAAAATATTCTCAAGGCTTAAAATAAGATTTGAAGAGGAGAAAAGCTAGATTTCAGGAGACTCTAATGAGTGCTTCAATAGCCTTTGAATATCTAAATCTTTCAAGTATGTAAGGCCACCTAAAATTCTATTTTTGTACCTAATCTATTCTTCTTACCAAGAATTCTAGTCAAGAGTCAAGTCAAATTTCATTCTTATGATCTTAAGGAGAAATTCTAGAACATTCTCAAGAAATCCTTGTTATTGTACTAATATTTCACCTTAGGGTATCCCAATATTTTAGACAAGAAGAAGGATAGGTCTATGAGAATGTGTATTTATTATAAACAAAGAAACAAAGTGACTATCAAGAACAAGTATCCTCTTCCTCACATTGATGATTTGTTTGACCAGCTTCAGGGAGCTGCATTATTTTCTAAGATTGATCTGAGGTCTGGGTATTATCAGCTCCATATTTAGCCATCAGATATTCCCAAGAAAGTTTTTCGGACCCGATATGGCTATTATGAATTTCTTGTTATGTCCTTTGATTTGACTAACACCCTTGCAACATTTATGGAGTATATGAATAGGGTGTTCCAAACATTTCTAGACTCATTCATGATTGTGTTCATTGATGATATTTTGATCTATTCCAAGACCGAGGAGTATCAAGTGAGACATTTGAGAATCATGATCCAAAGGCTTAGGGAGGAGAAGTTATATGCAAAATTCTCCAAATGTGAGTTCTAATTGAGTTTAGTAGCATTCATAGGGCACATGGTATCCAGGGAGGGTATCAAAGTTGATTCGGCAAAGATTGAGGCCATTTAAGATTGGACTAGGACTACCTCATCTACAGAGATTCAGAGTTTTATTAGCTTGGCTAGTTATTATCACTGTTTTGTTCAGGGTTTCTTCACTATTGCAGCTCCATTAACAAGACTTACTCATAAGAATATGGTGTTCCATTGGACTGATGAGTATGAGGAGAGCTTCTAAAAGCTTAAGTTATTGTTGACTTCAACTCCTATTCTGAAATTGTCGAAAGAGGGTGTCGATTTCACAGTCTCTTGTGATGCTTCAGAAGTGGGGTTAGGTGGTGTGTTGATGCAGAAAGGGAAGGTTATTGCTTATGCCTCTAGAAAGTTGAAGGTTCATGAGAAGAACTATCCTACTCATGATTTAGAGTTAGCTTTGATTATGTTCGTTTTAAAGTTATGGCATTATTACTTTTATGGAGCCCATAGTGAGATCTTTACTGACCATTGTAATCTTTATTATATTTTTAGTTAGCGGGATATAAATATGAGGCAAAGAAGGTGGATTGAGCTCCTAAAAGATTATGACTTGACTATTCTCTATCATCCAGGGAAGGCCAATGTGATTTCTAATCGATTGAGTAAGAAGAATTCTAATATGGGGAGCTTAGTAGCGATCCAGGTTGAGGAGAAACCATTGGCCAGAGTCAGAGGTTGTCTGATAGGTTAGTAAGGTTGCAGATTTTAGAGTAGGGTAGAGAGCTTACTTCCATCGAGGCCCGCTCATCTTTGATGGATAAGATTCATGAGAGGAAGTTTGAGGATGAGAAGTTGTGTATTATTCAGATAAAGTGACTAGAGGTGAAGCTAGGGAAGCATTGCTTGATTCTAAAGTTGTTTTGAGGATTAGGAGTCGTATTTGTGTGCCTAAGGTAGGAGATTTGACCAAGTTGATACTAGAGGAGGCATATTGTGGTAGATATTCCATTCACCTAGGGGAAGCAAAGATGTACCACGATTTAGGACAAAATTATTGGTGGCCTGGTATGAAGAGAGACATAGCTAAGTTCGTTGCCAAGTTCCTAAAATGTCAACAGGACAAGTGTGAGCATTTGAGGCCAGGTGGAAAGCTTAAGAGGATTTTAATTCCTAACTGGAAGTGGGAACACATTTCCATGCACTTCGTTGTTAACTTACCTCCTATAGTCAGGGGTCTTAACTCTATTTGGGTTGTGGTAGATCGATTGATCAAGTCTGCACACTTCATTCTGGTCAAAGTAAGGTATACCGTAGAGAGATCGACCTAACTTTATATCAGTCAAATAGTGAAACTTCACGGGGTCCCGGTGTCTATCAAATTAAATTGGGGCTCATTGTTTACTTCATACTTTTTGAGGACCATACATCATAATTTAGGTACCTATTTGGATTTAAGCACAACTTTTCACCCCCAGACTGTTATCTAGACTGAGAGGACCATTCAGGTACTAGAGGATATTCTTTGAGCCTATGTTATTGATTTTACAGCTAGGCGGGATCCGTATTTATCCTTAGCAGAGTTTTCTTACAATAATAGTTACCATTCCAGCATTCAGATGACTCTTTTTAAGGCATTGTATGGACAAAGATGTAGATCGCCCATAGGTGGGTTTGACATGATAGTGATGGTGAGCAAGGGTGTTGATACATTGAGAGATAATCTTGAGCGAGTACGATTGATCTAGAGTAGATTGGTGACTGCCCAGAGTCGCCAAAAGAGCTATGTTGATAGGCGGGTTCGACCCCTGCAGTTTGCAGTTAGTTATATTGGTACTTTTTAGATCCTTGGTAGAGTGGGGGAGGTGGCTTATAGAATTTCCTTGCTACCCAACCTGACTTCAGTCCATTCTATTTTTCATGTTTCGATGTTGCAATGTTACATTCTGGATGAATCTCATGTGATATCTATGGATTCAGTTGAATTGAGCCCTGATTTGACTTTTGAGAAGCAACTAGTGGCCATTTTTTTATAGGCAAGTAAGGAAATTGAGGAATAAGGAGATCGCTTCAATGAAGCCCCAGTGGAGGATTAGGCTCGAGCGTGAGGATACGTGGGAGATAGAGTCGGATATGCAGGCCTGGTACCCTCAATTGTTTGTGTCTTCAGGTATGTCCCTTATCTCATGTTTGAGGACAAACATTGTTTTTAGTAGTGGATGATGTAATGACCTTGAAGGTCATTTTTTGTATTTTTGACATAAGTACTATTTTGCCTTTTCCAAAAGTTGTCTTGGGTCATATTTTGTCAAGTCTAACAGTAATATTTTGAAAATCTTGTAAAAAGTTAAAATTTTGCAATAAAAGAATTTGCAAAGGCTTAAAGTTAGAAATTTTGAGTTTTGAGGCCATTTTGGGTGTCATAATTTGATTTCGTCAATTTAAACAGTTTTAGAATGTCAAATCTGGTCTAGAGGAACTTGCAGAATTGAATTTGGGGTTCAAACGGAGATTTTAGGCACAAAGTTTCTATTCTAATTCATGTTAGATCTTAGGTTTGACTTTGGCCAACATTCGGAATTGAAGAGCTTGTATCGAAATTCTATCAGTTCAAGTGGTTTCGAGTGATGAAACTAATGCTGGAAATGGCTTCGTTGCAATTTTTAGAGCTACCATGAATATTTTGAGTTTTTGGGTCCGAAAGTAGATTAAATGATCTTTATCAGGTTCGGGATCACGAGGGTTCCAGATTCAAATTCTAATGGTTCCATTGATTTTGAATTGTTGTTTCTGGTAGGGTTTCATATATGGTTTGTTCTCATAGGGTTCTGAACAAATTCTCAAGGGTCCAATTCTTATTTTTTGGTTTTCTGTGTTTTGGCTGGTGCAACTATTTTTGGTGAAGGTCTAGGTTACTCTCCGCGATTGTGCCCAAAGCACTATATTTGCGGAGGTCAATTTATTTAGACCTCTGGACGTGTGTGGAATGAGGTCCACATTCGTGGAGGGTTGGAGCGTGAAGCTTCCCAAGCCTCCGCATTCGCAGGGTACACTTTTGCGTTCGCAGAGTACTGGTCCCATTTGACCTCCGCATTTGTCACGACCCAAGCCTAGGGCCTAGACGTGACCGGCGAGTGGGAAACCCGAAGTAACCCCAAACAAGCCTCATAGCATATCATTACACATCTTTGGTCATGGAAGCATTTGAAATGACAATAAAAGATAAGCATAAACAAGGGAAAAGTGGGACTAAAGGAACACCTTTCATAACATAAGCAACAAGAGTCAATAAAATCAAGACTCATAGCATAGATACACCATATGTCCAACA
>JBCEWC010007376.1:0-21514 GCA_038996855.1 Solanum aculeatissimum | reverse complement strand
AATTTTCCTCCCCTTTCTTTCTGCTTTTGTTCCGCTTTAAATTTATTCTAGTGAATTTCAGATTTAGTTTTATAACAATCTCAAATTTGATTCACCCAGGTATTTTAAGTACAATTGTCAAAATGGGCATGATGACTTAATTTGTTCACAAAACTTCGCCCACATAGTAGTTGACTCACTAATTTCAAGGTTTGTTGGTAGATAATTAATGATGATTTAACTAAAAAATGTACGAACACGTGAAAAGATGACACTTTATGTATCTTTTTAAAAACAATTTCTATAATTATTCACGTAAAATGTCATATGAACACATGATAATCTAGATAGAAAACTCAAAACAATGTGATATTTTCATGTCTTATTCCTTCGCAGAAATATAAGTTTCGCCCTTGAATTATTGACATCGTTAAAAACACCTCTACTTGATTAATTGAACTTAAATAAACCTCTAATCTTGCAACATGAGTAAAATATACCCCCTAAATTCTTACCAAGCTAAGAGATGTTTTTAATACTACGACAGATCGATGATGTATTTAAGTTTAATTAGTCAAATAGAAAAGGTGTTTTTAAGGTTGTCAATAATTTGGAGATGAAAGTAGTGATTTATGTCAAGTTCAACAGTGTTTTCAATATTATACTCTTTATTCCTTGTGTTTAATTTTATAAGAGACTTTTTCTTATCGACCTTAGGCTTAAATAAACATTCCAAAACATATTTTAAAAGAATAAGATAATGAAAAAATAGTAATCTTCTACCTTAAATATTTTATATTCTCGTATTTAAGGTCATGTTCTCAATAAACTTCATGTGTGGCATGTGATGTCTAATAATTACATCTAATCAAATTCATCATATAATTAACATCTCATGATTTCTCACTGAAACTTGAACAGTTTTCTTCACATGTCTGAATCATCTCAATCTCATTTTTCTCATCTTATTCATTATTAACGTCACTCTCATCTTATTTGACATATCTCCATTCCTAACGTTATCATAATCTAAGCATTATTATTTTTATTATTTTTGAAGTGTGAATTCTTGATTCGTTTATAAAATATTATTAAAACTATGCTTTAGCTATCAAATAAGTATGTTAAGAAACCACGTAAATAAATTTCAATAATGCGAGAAAAGAAAAAATAAAATAAAAAAGTGTTTCGGGCCGGACCAGATCCATGTCAAAATAAGGCCCATTTCTGAAAGCCCAGGCCCATTTAGTTGATATATATGGACTGAAATTTCTTTACGAAGGGACATAGCTGCTGAAGCTCGAAAGTTCTAGAGTTCAAACTAGGGTTTCGACAAGATGATCATTCCAGTGCGCTGTTTTACCTGCGGAAAGGTGATTTTTGTTACTAAGCTTTCTTAATTCGTCATTTTAGGGAAAATGAAAGCAGCTGATTTTTGCTTAATTGTTTTTGAGTGATTAATTTTGGGCTTAAATTGATTATTTAGGTCATTGGCAACAAATGGGATGAATATCTCGATCTTCTCCAAGCTGATTACTCCGAAGGGTGAGAATCGTTATATACCTTGACCCCCTTAAACCCTTCCCAAAGAAGAACAGGAAATATGATACCTTTTTTGTTGTGTTTGTCACTAGTTATTTCAGTTGTTTTTTGAATTGGAGTCCTATTATGAACAATTAATATGAAAGTTGAGAACTTTTGATAACCCAGCTGAAAAGGGGCACGAGCTGGTAATTTGACAGAAAAAATGCTACTTTTTTGTTGTGTTTGTCAGTAGTTATTTCAGCTGTTTTTTGAATTGGAGTCCTAGTATGGAACAATTAATAATATGAAAGATGAGAACTTTTGATAACCCAGCTGAAAAGGGGCATGAGTTGGTAATTTGACTATTTTTTATGATGTTTGTGTAACATATGTGGGTCTGAGACATAGAATGCGAAGCTTAAGTAAGGGAGTTAGACATAACCATGTGCAAAGCGTTTGCTTCAGAAAGAAACTGGCAGAACCCTATGAAATTCTTTGACTTCAGTAATATTTGAATGGATCTATTGATATCTATTATCTTATTGTGAAGGGATGCACTTGATGCTCTGAATTTGGTTCGATATTGTTGTCGAAGAATGCTGATGACACATGTTGACCTCATTGAGAAGCTTCTCAACTACAACAGTAAACTTCCTCCTGCTCATATAAATTATGAACAAGTATTAGTTTTTTCTTTGGATGAAGTAGATAAATGTTATGAACAAGTATTATTAACCTAGTATACTTGGAAAACTCATTGAAGCCAATTGAATACTTTTTGGTCTATTGTCTTTTATTAAGGTGAAAGATTTCACTGATAACATAATCTTCATGTGAACTTGAAGAGTTCATTTCAAAAAGTAAAAATAAATCTTCATGTGAACTTGAAGAGTTACACACACATTATATTCTGATGTCACCAATGGTGAATAAACTACTTGTTTGTGTTTTCCTCTCTTAGTCGTGTATTCAGCTGATAGAACCTCCTCTTAGAAAAACTAGTAGCCCTCTGACAGATTGACAGAGAACCTGTATCATAATGCTTGAATACTATTTAGAGTTCTTGTGCTAGTGTAGCTCCAGTGAAGGAGACACCATCTCACTACTCCCCTAACTTATTGTTGAAAGCACGAAACCGATCACCATGACAGTGGCCCTTGTGCTTCCATTAGATTTCAGTCAATCTATCTGTAGCGATACTAGCACATAGCATTTCATATGAACATGTCGCATTGCTGGACTGTTGGAAATTGTTCTACCCCCCGTTTGCTTAGTCAAGCAATCAATATCTCACCTCACTGAAAGAGGTGATTATGATGCTTACTTAATATCAAGCCGATGTATAAGTGATAGTCAACATGGTTTAGCTGCTGAATTCGTCTACAGAACAATTAGAAAAACCGTACCAAGTCGTTCTGTAGAGAGATTTGACTTGGGGATACCAGATAAAACTACTAGTTACTAGCATTTTTATCTTTAGTGTTCCCACTGTGATTGATGACGAACTTGATTTATGTTTTAAGTACTACAAAGATCCTTTCTTCATTCTAGTAACTTTTGTTCATCTGAAACTAAATATTGCTGCTAATATTTATTATTTCCTTCTTCCATGATACTGTATTATCACTTCTCAATATGTGCTGTTAAGAGAAGCTGGTTTTATTACTAACATGGTCATCTTTTCCTCTTCTTTGGCAGCACTGGAGAAATCTGAGGGCAGTTGAGGCAATTTTGCTCAAATGTTTATATCTAGAACATTTCCTTTTAGCTGTAACTTTATTTCTAGTAGTAAGGAGGTGGAGTAAATTGTTCCCATATAAATGTGTGCCTTTTGAATTGTGTTACCAGTAAACAGTGCTTTTTGAATAGTTGGTTTCTCTCGCTTTCATTGTTCCAATTATCTTTGCCTTGTTCAAGCGCGCTCAACGCTAAAGCAATGACTTTAGGCCCCCCCCCCCCCTCAAAAAAAAAGTTTATTCGTTATTTCTTAAACAAATATTTTTTTTCTTAATTTGTCTAATTTATTTTCCATTTGAATCAATCATATTTAAATATTGACTTTATTAGATTGTCTTCAATTTTTTGAGAGGTCAAACTAACAAGATTATCAAATAATTAAATTTTAAAAATTATTATTTTAACTTAGAATATCTTCTAAAAGTAATATGAAATATTATATAAAAATAGTACTCTACTTGGCATTATAACAATTGACCGTATTGAAAATGTTTTCGAAATAATAATCAATAAAAGAGATTTAAATATTTATATTGTTATATAACATACAATAATTTATATATATTTATTCTTGTTTTACAAAATATTACAAGAAATGTTATACTGTTAATAAAAAAATATTAATAAATAAAATATATGAAAAAATTAAATAAATTGTAATATTCTTTTTTAAATTTTGGCTTTAGGCCACACATTTTATTAAGCCACCCCTAGTCTTGTTCTAAGACGATGAAAGTTTGCTTTAGTGCAATCTTTTCTCGTATTTATTCAAATATCATATATATGTGAAGAGTTAAATAACTATTTTTTTAAATAAAAAAAAATATTTTTATGTATATAATCGTTGTCTGTAGATAAAATTGTACTCTCTATAGGTGAGAGCTAGAATCCTTATCTTTTTTTATCTTAATTAAAAAATTTAAATTTAAGTTTATTTTAATGAAAAAATCTAGTTGTAGAGTGGCTTTTTTTCCATGAATGTGTTGCAGAAAATCAAAATAAATAAATAAAGAGAATATTAAGTGAAAAGGAAAATTGCATCAAACCATGCATGTGAGAGAAGGTGGTTTAGGCAACCATCAATGTGGGAATTGAGGTGTTGGGATCAATCAATTTAATAGAAAGGACTGGGACATGTGATTTATTAATTGTTAGTCATCGTCCCAACAATCACCTATGACAAAAATTCCAGCGTAAAGTTAAATAATACTAGTAATATTTATTAACAAATTAGAATACAAAAATTAGATTTATTTTGATTTTGTTAATATTTATACAGTCTTTATATATATATATATATATATATTTTAACTGTAATTATCAGATGACGTGACACCCTTTCCGATCTAGATAGAGGCTTCTAGTCCTAGCTAGTGAATATCATTTTCTTTCTTCGGCTAAATAAGAAAATCACTTAACCAATTATTACTATAATTTAATAAAGATTAATTTAGTAAAATATATTTTTAATTAAGACTTCTTTTAAGGATTATGCTAGATAACGGGGGATAAGTACATATCCTTAACAATAAATATTTTTGAAGTAAGACTAATTAACATAAAAAAAACTTAAGTAAAGAGTATTGAGCTGTGAGCATATACACGTATTCTGATATTGTGATGGTTTAGATTAATTATTTTTATTCATTAAAGAAAGAATAAGAAGAAAATATTTATTAAAAAGAGATTATTATATTAATAACTTAAAATAATAAATAAAAAGAGATTATTATATTAAATAACTAAAAATAATAAATAAGGGCATAATAATAAATGTGACAAAAAAGGGGAATAAACAAACGTTAATGCACCAAGATTATAATCTCGAAAAAGGAAAGAAAAATAACGTTGTTAAGTTACCATTACTTGTGTTTGTTTATGTTAATCTTTTTTTCTATTATTTTGAGTAGAAAAAATAATAAAAAAATACGTACAAATTAGACTTACCATGTCTGCAGTCTGCAGCTTCCTGTCTCCTGCTCATCCCTGTGCTTTCTCTCTCTGACAGAGGATTTCATATTTTTACTATATTTCGGATTTGAAAAATCCCATTTTTAAGCATATTTTGAGTTACTTGTCCCCCATTTCTCTGCAATACGTTATCATATTCAATGATAGTTACCACACCCCTTATAGACTGGTCTAAAGCTACCTGGTAGATTTCACAAAACTGGCATTTTGAGCTGAAAATGCATTTTCATCTTCAAATCTGGATCTAAAGTTACATTCTTTCTTGATTTTAAAGACACCCCATTTGAATTAAAGCTGTAATAATGGTGGGTTTGGTTGATTCTTGGTGTTTCTGTAATGGGGGTGGCAAGTCTGAGAAAATGAAAGCTACCATTTTTTCAAGCAAAGGTTCTGCTATGGCTCATATAGCTTCTAGTGGCACTGGTTTCTTGATCCACCGGAATTTGCTACTCACTACCCATGTAATTCTTCCTTCTGTGGCGGCGGCTGAAGCTGCTGAGATCCGTCTTCAAAACGGTGTCGTTGCTTGTCTTTTTCCACATAGGTCAGCTTTTACTCTTTTTCTGCCTTGCAGAGTAGAAATTGATACATGTGGTTGACTTCAACTAATTTGGGATTGGGTTGTATTTGTTGCTGCTGTTTTATTCTAATGTCTCTTTGTTCAGACTCCTAAGGGTGATAAAACTTTCCTCTACCATGGAGTTGACTGCTCAGATGGTCAATCGACTAATAATAGTTATTAAAGTCATTTTATCTGTTGATGAAAAATTGGAATCAAGAAGAAAGGCGAACTTTCTGAAGTAAATAACTCTATTAGTTGAGTGACTTTATGAGAAATCAACCCTCTGTTATGCTTGTCTTAGTCTATTGAACACCTGATCGACTTGGGATTTGTTGGACTGTTTTTATTGAAATGTTCACTCTTTGTAAGTATGTATCAAATCATTGGCCTGCCTTCATCTACATTGTATAGGAATCTGTCAAAATCATATTTTCCGTGCACAGTCCTTCTCTTTGTGGAAGTTCCTCCCATGCAAAGACCAAGCTGTTCTGCCTGATATTTATGTCTATTTGGATAGTGTAGGGTGTTTATTAGTTGAATTGCTTAAAAATCACACCACTTGCAGAAGCCAGAAGCTTATAAGTTCTTTGTACGTATTGAACTGAGTAAGGGGTTCCCACCCAGAAAGGGGAAAAGAATAACTCAGAAAGCCTCATAAGCACTCTCAAGTTAAAGAAGGGCATCCTAGGATTATAGGATAGTAATACATTGTTTCCCTGTAAAACAAAACATGCTGGAGTTTCATGAAGGGCTAGTCTGATTGCCTAGTCAAGTGAGTAGTAGTTCTTCTGAACATTGTTTTGCTCGATCATTTATTCCAATGAATCGCAAATTTAGCATTTAATGTATATGTTTGAAAGGTGTTAAAGAATTCAATCACATAGCAGTGGTTCATATTGAAGTCATTAGTAATTTACTAAGTGGTTAAAGCAACTTAAGCATGATTACTGTGCATGTGTATCACATTTTACCTTCAGAAACAAAAGTAGAGATATCTGGCATATTGATTCCTGCAGTTGCCTGATATAATGTATATAACAAGAGAGTAGGAGAACGCCGGATGAGATGCAATGAGGATTAGATCTTCTAAGCTCCCACTACAAGTTTGATGTTTTGCAGAAGATGGATTTTGGAACTAAAAAAAAGTCCATCTCTAGTCCCCAATGGCGTTTGTGGCTTTAGATGGTGCATAATAAACTACAATGCATGCATGTTGATGTATATACAAGTCCTTTTCTTCTTCTTGTGTTGGTTCTCAGCTGCTCAAGATGAATTGACTTCAATTATAATCATGTTTGAATTTCTTTGACAGGCTACATATAGGTTGTCAATAAATACTTGTAGGTTATAAAAATGCAACATTCATCAGTAAAATGTCATTTAGCTATCTTCTTTCCGAAATCGAGAAAAAAAGAATGGAACTTCTCATGTAATCATTTTAGCATGCCTAGTATGAATGCTTTATTACTTGCATCAGATTAGCTTTTGGATTATGAAGCTAAAGATTCGATGTCAGCTTGTGTTGATCAAATTACTTGTTTAGCATCTGAGTATTGTTATACGTTGTGTGCTTATGGAGGAAACTGTACTTGGTACATTGCGTTCGTGGCTAAAGAGATGAGAGTCTATATTTAAAAGGGTAAGGAGGATGAATGCAGAGAAAATTAGGAAGGTGAATAAGAATTATTGGTTTAAGTGTTATTACCGGTTCACTTCATTAAAGTACAATCTCATCATTTTTGTCAGATTTAATACTTAACTTTATTTTGCTTTCTGATTAGTGAATGCTTGTGAATGTTACCCATAATACTTGCATATATTTGTCTACCAGGTCGAGCAAGTTTTTCTTTTTTCTATCCAAGCCATATTATTTTTATGTTTAGCACATGTTCATTTACTTCGCATTACAGGTTCTTTATTACCAGCTCCGTACTAGATCTCACTATAGTGGGCCTTGACGTCATGGATGGAGACACAAATGCACATGTTCAGCAACCTCACTACCTGAAAACTTGTTCTAAACCTAATCTCGAGCTGGGTAATGTCGTTTACCTATTAGGTTACAGCGAGAAAAAGGAGTTGACAGTTGGTGAAGGAAAAGTGGTAATAGCCACTGATAACCTTATAAAGCTGTCAACTGATGGAATAACTTGGCGGCCGGGTTCTGCTGGTTTTGATGTTCATGGCAATCTAGCCTTCATGGTGTGTGATCCAATGAAGCTAGCAACATCTCCAAACTCAAAATCCTCATCAACTGCGCCATCCCCATTATCAGCATGGAAAGACTGTCCTATGCAATTTGGCAGACCCATCCCTATCATATGCGATTGGTTGAACCAACACTGGGAAGGAAGTCTTGATGACCTCAACAAACCAAAGTTACCGCTGATTCGGCTGATGTCTACTGGTCGAAGTGAGCATTCGTGTGCATCCTTTACAATGCGGCGTGTTTTTAAGTCAACTGAAGCTGAAAATGACGGCACACCATCATCATCAAATGGATTGCCTCCACCTAGAGAAGATCCTGGACCAAGCAGTTCTGCGATTGCTACTAATTTGGAAGAGGAAGCAGTAATTACTCATATCCAGGGAATTCCAACTCCTGAAATTTTTGAGTCGCGTAGATTAACTTCAACGCCAGTTGGGAAGAATAGGAGTACTCAAATCCAGCTTTTGGATATTAACTTCCCACCAAAGATTATCACCAAAGCTGCTGGATCACCACAGCATGTCAGAAAGACCCTAACCAACTCTGATGATAATTGTATCGATAAGGCGAGAGAAGAAAATTCTAGTGACATTGACCAGCCAAGCCCTGTGCCAGACGCTGAAGTTGCATCTACCAAATCTGTTAATGGGGCCCAGAGTGAAGTTGAATCAAGTTGCTGTCTCATAGAGGTATTGGAAGCTCAAAATGAATACAGCAGTGATGGAGAGACGACAATGTACTCTGCAGAAACTGCTGAAAGCAGAAACTATCCAAGTCCTAAGGGAGGAAGGTTTCAGCAAGTAGGAAGAAGCCAAAGTTGTGTTAACTACAATAGATGGGGGCCGGTTTCAAAGAATTCAGCAGCTCGAAGGGCAAATCAAGAACATAAGAGGGGCATAATGCAAGGAAGAAAGGTCTACTCCCAAGGGACAACTTCTCAAAGGAGTAATGACTATTATAGCCCTACAGTATCTTCAATCATGAAGAAACGGAACAATATGGATCCGCAAATCAGACCTCCACGTCTAAGTGCAGGAAATTCATCACCAAGATGGATGTTCTGATTGATGAATTCTGAAAAAAAACTCATTCTTTATATCACACTCTCATTTTTTGAGCTTATACAGTGACTACATTGCAAAGAAATTAAGAAAGCTGGAGAAAACTCGAGCAAAGGCATACTGATTTTCGATAGCAGGTGCTACTGGTTATTGGTCTTCCACTGGAACTTCAATGACATTCTGTGGACTTTATGTTGGAGAAAGATCCCTGAGGCATCTTCAACAGTCCCAACATTTTCACCAGTTAAGGATTGGTTAGTAACTGCTGCTTATCGTTCTGTTTACGGACATTGCAAAATAGATGAATGCAACATAGAATTCAAGTGTGACGGGAAGTGAAACTAAAGTAAATGTTCCATACTGTGGTCTCTGAGGTAAATAATACTCTGGAAAAGTGACTTGCTTTTTCTGAAGATTAAATTGAAAACCTCATTTGATGCAATTCTTTGTTCTGTATATTTAATACTCTATGCAAACCAATAAAATTGGCTTCACTTTCATTTTCATGTCTCAGTAAAAATCAGAAATAGTGTATTTTTACAGGTGAGGTTTGAGGACGATAGAGTATTTGCAGACGAAGGTTGTTTGTGATAGACCATAAAAAAGAGAGTGTAGCCATGGATTCTTTTCTAACACTTCAATAAATTTCTAGGAGGAGGAGAAGCTCCAATCAGAGCAAAGGCTGGGTCTATTATGGGAGCATTTGCCTCCTTTCGACCTTGAAATCGTGATGCAACAAATCCGGAACCGCATTCGCGATCTGGAAGAAAGGAAGGAGGCCCTCTCCTCCGGGAATGAAGGGAACTAAATGTACAGGTCACTCGGTGAACCAAGACATGAAGAAGTGCAATGCAAAAGAACGCCTTCTTTCTGGAGGCCTCGGGCAGTGGAAGATGAACAATCGCTAAAGAATAGCTTGAACTAAGAGGAAGTGAAGTAATACTTGGCCAATTCCCCGGTATTCATTGAAGACTTCGCTCCTGGTGCCTAAAGGCAAAGAGCTTCTTCAATAGCCAAGTCGAGTAGTCAAGCAGCAGGTTGAAGTCTTTGACTTCACAGTCCTACTCTCAAGCAAAAGGCTAAGAGCGCTTGTTCCACTTCTAGCTCGTTAGGGATGGGATTCCTAAATCAAGTAAGAAAGGGAATCCTTTTAGCTACGCATAGCTTTGGATGAATTTTCTAAGGTTTAAATAGGTACATCTTGAAATTAGTTGAAATGCACACAAATTGGCTTATAAATGAAAAAAAATTATCCAATGACAATTTAGGTAGATAAAATAAAATGGAGAAATTGTGGCAATGAGTCCTCCACGTTATGACCAAAGACATTAATTACGCCTAATTGTTTTGCTACTCTCAAATAGTCCTAGGCCATACCATATTCTATCAACCTATTGTTAAAATCAAAGAAATTTTGGAAAAGGACCTCAACAATAATATGTGACAACCAAGCAAAAAATTGTAAAAGTTAATAAATTTGAGGTTCTTTGTTATTAGGTTTTAATTATATTCTTTATGAATAACTTCTAATGCAATTTAAACTTAATTAACTTATTAACTAAACAATTAAAGGAACTCAAATAAGAATTAGCACTCGGAGGAACGTCTTGAGTTTTTTCCCCTCAAATTTGTGTTTTTTAATTTTATTAATTTAATGTTTAAAAAAATTCTTTTACTGAGACAATCATTATAAAAATTATTAACATAATTTTGTAAATAATAAGTTGATGAATTTTTAAATTAAAATTAAAATTATGAAATCTGATTCAAGAAATTATAATTTGATATATCTTATTTTAATATGCTTTATTATAATGCTTGAAAATTGTCTTTTTCTTTCATTTGGTCTTTGCTTCTAGGCTTTACCAGGTCCTTCATTCTTCTGTCTTATTTTTTTTTTCTTTGCGAGGCATAATTTAGTTCCTATAAAATACTGATCGATACATAAATTTAATTTCGAATTTCACGAAATTATACTATGGAAGTAATATTTAGGCTTTATCACATCTGTTATGTAAGATAAATTAATTTAGAAATTATATTTCTAGAATAATTAATTTCGGTAATAAACTATTGATAAAAGACATAATCTATTGTTATAGAACTTTCATCTTAAACTTACGTTTGCGAATAAGTTATTATACAATTTATATCAGATAAGATAAATATTTTTTAAATTTATACCATGTGAATTAAATACTATATAAGTTACATGAAATAAGACAAAAGTTCTTTAAAGTAATAGAAAGCAAATTATAATAATTACAAATAAAATTTAATAAATATGATTTTATTAATAAATAAAGTATGATATAATGAATTTTGTCGATTATTTAGGATAAAGTAACATAAAAGAACTCTAATAAAAATAAAACTTATTTTACAGATTCCTACAAAATTTAATGTCTACAAGAGACGTATTTTGTCAAGCTACTGGAAAAGAAACTTTATGGCTTGTAACGAATCGGGTCGGGTAGGTGAAATTTGTCGAGAAACATTAATTTCTCTGTAAATGCGCTTATCTCTCTCTAACTTCCTGGAGGACATCAACCTTCGCCTCGATCCCATCGACCATAAAAAAATCAATATACTCTGTATAAAATACGAAGAAAAACCCTACTCTCTCTTCTGTGGCGTCTGCAAATTTTTGCTAAAGTTTAGTGAAGAAAAAGATTCACTAATTTGATTTGGATCAAACAATGTTGTGTCAGGGGAGTTTTCAGGCTTGCAATGTGGCTGTTGGAGATCATAATCCGTGTTCTAAGAGATTATTCAATTCGAATTTGGTTTCAATTGGGTGTAGAAAATCGTTTGTTTCGTCTTCTTCGGTGGGTGTTCGGTCCGGTCCGGTTTTGGCTGTAGCTACTAATGAGACTAAGAGTAAGCAGATTGCGTATGAGCCTAGTCTTGCAGATCGATTGAGGTTGGGGACTATGTCGGAGGATGGAATGTCGTATAAGGAGAAGTTCATTGTTAGGTGCTATGAAGTTGGAATTAACAAAACTGTAACCGTTGAAACTATTGCTAATCTCTTGCAGGTCTGCTTTTTTTTTCTTTTATGGTTTTTAGTTTTGTGTTGATGAATATTAGCTTTTGATTAGTCAATGCATGTCTGTTTCGTCGAAATCATCGCCAATTTATTTTTTGGTTTTTTTTTTGTGTTAATCAACTCCTTCATTGAATATGAACTCTTGATTTGTCAATGCATGCCTGTTTCTCGAAAGCATCGCCAATCTATAGCAGGTCCATCTTAGTGAAAAGATAGATTCTCTTGTGTTAATCAACTCTTTCATTGAATATGAACTCTTGATTTGTCAATGTATGTCTTTCTATTTTGGGTACTTTTCTTCAAGCTGGACTGGTGGGAGTATGAATTTTGAGGAATTATTTTTGCTTGCTTTACTCTATGGTGGTACTCCATTCGTTTCAATTTGTTTGTTTGATTTTGACTTGACACAGACTTTTAAAAAAGTAATTTTGTGGTCTTAGTATGTCATATGTAAAATTGAAAATTAAATATGGGTATAAATATGTCTAAACTCTGTGATGTAGGAGGTTGGATGCAACCATGCTCAAAGTGTTGGATTTTCAACTGATGGATTTGCAACTACCCATACCATGAGAAAATTACATCTTATATGGGTTACTGCTCGCATGTACATTGAGATCTATAAGTACCCTGCTTGGTAATCCTTTTTATACATTTGCAAGTGTTCACTATACTGGTTAATTTGATAAGGCTGTTGTAGCCATGGTTAATGTTGTCTGTGGTATGGACAGGAGTGATGTTATTGAAATAGAGACTTGGTGCCAAAGTGAAGGCAGGATTGGGACTAGACGTGATTGGGTTCTGAAAGACTGCGCTACTGGTGAAGTCATTGGAAGAGCAACCAGGTGCAGAATTTAAGTATAAACTCTCTATATAGACCTAATAGAATCAATATAGCTAGCACTAAACGAGATAAGATTCTTGTTTAATGCACATCTCCAAGTGTCTCTATCCACATACAAAAAATGCTTATCTTTTTTGTATATCCTTTCTCACAAGTGTGGTCTAATAGTTTCCATGCCACTTGGTTATTAAATACCTCTCTCGCAAAGGCAGCTTTTGTAACAAATGAATTCCTTTTGTAAGTTACTGCATAAAGCTGAAAAGACCTCCATGGAGTGTTTTGCTTCTAAATCAACCTGAGTCAAAATATTTACTTTGTGAAGAAGTCTGTTATTTGGCAGTGTTAATGATTTTCTTGAGTATCAAGGTCACGGATTCCACCTTCTGACAATTTATAAATCCTTTCTTTTTCCTATATTGCTTGTCAAGTTATTCTACAAAAATTAAATTAGGATGGTATGATATCTGATTGCAGCAAGTGGCTCATGATGAACCAGGACACAAGACGGCTTCAAAAGGTCACTGATGAAGTTCGTGATGAGCTGGAGACCTATTTTCCAAAAGAACTGAGGTAAGCTTAGGTTCCTCTTTTTCATTTTTCTTCTTTCCCTTCCCTTTCAGGAACTTATAATTTCCTAAGTGAGGAAAGAATTCTTGTAAAGTATAACTGTATTGAGAAAGTGTTCATTGAACTTCTTGAAATTACTATACAACAGTTTGAATGGTGTTAACTGGGTACATGATTCTTGATGCTGGTAGATGAAAATGTAGCTGTTAAATATTATCATAACTCATAAGTTGCACATATATCTAACGCTCAAATGGTTTGAATCTTGAAGTCATTACAGATTCTTAATTATTACATCTATTTCTTGGTATTTTGATGAGTATTTTGTATCTTAGACTGATTGATGGGAATGGAAGGCTTTAACACTTATATTGATGGTGTAGAATACGGAACCACCACACCCCAAAACTTTTTAAAAAAAGGAAAAATAAAGATGACTCCTGAGATCCATTTTGACTCCCTTGAAAAATTATTGAGTAGAGATATACGAATTGCTTTTTTTTTTTTTTGGGTGCATGTTGGGTCTTTGAAACAGTTCAGATCATTTTAATAAAAGTTTGATATGTTTTACCGAGGAGGTCTATGGTTAGAGTCCTATAGCCCTATTAAAATGTATCAGGTAATCAACCAAATAATCCACATACGTGATAAAAGAGCATTCCAGCTTTAGTGTACTTTGTTCCGCTCCCTCTTTCATGGTCACATATCTTTCAGATGAAGGAAAGGGAAATATTTATCCTATTACATGAATCCAATTTTCATTTAATTTGTGAAAAGCCATCTTTGTTTTTTTGTTCAAAATATTCCTTCATACCATTATCAAAAGGATCATCAATTAAAACTTATCCTTCGAAGTATCATAATTTACATTAGGCCTTGAAACCATTTGTTCTGCTTTCTGGAACCCAAAAGATTGTTTCTTAAAAATAATTCTTCAAACCCAAATCCAAGGATGTGTCTGCGCGTACAAATGGTTTTGCAAAAAGAAAAGAAAAAAAGAACCAAACTAGACCAACCTGTTTCGTATCCAGTTTCTGTCAACTCTGGTGCTAGCTTGTTTCCCAAATTTATACTTACTGTAGTTAGACTGTCAAACAATCATGTGTGTCTTCTCTATCAAATCAACTCTAATATTCAATTATACACTTGAGTCAATCTTTCCTTTTCTATTTACTTTCTACGTTAAAATCAACTGAGGGTGGCTAGTGAGAGGAATTGGTCTTTTACTTCTACATTTTCCAAATAACTTGAGGGTACGGGAGTTTACTGAGAGATTTGCCACCATTCTGAAATTGGACTGGAAGGGGGAAATATGTATTGGTCTTTCACTCCCTTCCACTTTTACAAACTTAGTGATCTGAAAAGTACTTCACTCTGGAGAAGGAAAAAAAATAAACTACCCCTCCCCTTCCTTCAACCAAACATAAATGGTATATACTTCATAATAACACCAGCCACAGTTGTGCTGTCTGTGAGTTGTTATCCTCTCTACTCTATTATATGTTACTGACCAAGACTGTCACATTTGAGTGTTGTATTTTATTGGCAGCAATGTTATTGATAAGGCGAGCTCTATTGTTGTTTAACTGTTCACAATTCCAGGTTAGCTTTTCCTGAGGAGAATAATGGCAGCCTAAAGAAAATAGCAAAACTTGAAGATCCTGCTGATTATTCGAAGCTAGGAATGGTGGTAGGTATCATTTTTAAATCCTAGTTCAATGACATTTTTTTTCAAGCACTCAGGATATTCGGTTTTTCGTTGGCAGCCACGAAGAGCTGATCTGGACATGAATCAGCATGTAAACAATGTCACTTACATTGGATGGGTTCTTGAGGTTAGATGCTTCCTATCTGTAGTTGAATAAATGTACGAGGCCTTACCAAATATACAATGCAATGAATTTAACAACTGTGCAGGGATTTTTAAGGGTCTTTTATTGTCTTGTTCATAGAACTTCTGTTGCTGTTCATTGTTATAAATAGTTAGACTAGTCATGGGGAAGTCATTAGGAAGTAAATTCTAAAGCAACAGAAGTCTTATGCTTTACATATATGGACTACTTTCTCTATTTTGCTTACAAAAAACTTTTCTGCTGGCAGAGTATGCCTCAAGAAATCATTGATACGCATGAACTGAAAACAATTACAATAGATTATAGGCGTGAATGCCAGCATGATGATGTTGTTGATTCCCTTACAAGCGTTGAACCTATTGAGGATGCTGATACTTTGGAGAATCACGGGGCTAATGGATCTGCTACTGCTCCAAAGGATGTAAACAAGAGCTTCTTGCATTTGTTGAGATTATCAAGTGATGGACTTGAAATAAATAGGTGTCGAACTGAATGGAGAAAGAAGTCTGCTAGGATATAAGATTCAATGTGTTCTATTGTTCATTGTGGCCCAAGTACTTGGTGGAGGAGCTCCTTTTTTTCCTTCGTTTTCCAACTTTCTGTGTCTTTCTGCAGCTTTTGTTGTTTCCCTTCTTTCTTTTTCTTTTCTCCTGGAGCTCTGGATAGATGAGGCTTTATTGGTTTGTACTAATGTTTTAGTTTTGCAAATAAACAGGATGAGGAAAATAGCTTGCTAGTATGGGAACAGAACAGATTATTTGTATCATATAATTTATGACATGTACTTCCTGCTAAATTTACTTGTTTGCTTATTATATAACCTTTTAAATCTCCAAACCCATTTGTCAAAACAAGTGCTTATTAAAGATAATAATATATCTTTATATATACTCTAATAACAGCGAAGGGACAAAGACGGAGATAAGAAATTGTATAGGCTCGCAAAAGACGAGAGAGGAAGGCTTGAAATCTGGATTGAGTGTATCAAGTATGAAAAGGCAAGGTGTTGGCAGAAGAGAACTTTTGAACACTGGGTGATGTGAAGTACTTTTAAGTGCGTTATTATCAAGACGAGTAGGGGAAGAGCGATTGGACCAAATGATCAAGATGAGTAGGGGAAGAGCGATTGGACCAAATGATCAAGACGAGTAGGGGAAGAGCGATTGGACCAAATGATCAAGACGAGTAGGGGAAGAGCGATTGAACCTAATGAGGTTTAAGCGTGCTATTATCAAGATGAGTAGGGGAAGAGCGATGGGACCAAATGAGGTATTAAAAGAACACAGACAAGACATCTATAAACTGGTTAACTAATTTGTTTAATGTTATTTTTAACATGACTAAATGTTCAAGGAGTGGAGGTGCAATATAATGACACTGTTCTACAAAAACAAGGATGATATTTAAAATTTTAATAATTATATTATGAAAGTTTGGGAGAGAGTGATAGAGTTGAGAATGCAAAAGGTGAGTTCTTTTTTGAAAATCAATCGAGTTGATTGACTCCAAAAGTTATTCATCTTGTGAGGAGATTGGTAGAGAAATATTAGAGAAAAGAAGAGATTTACATATGAATGTTCATTGTTCTTGAAAAGCCCCACGACAAAGTTTATTTCTTCACTTGACTAATTAAACTTAAATACACCCGCGATATATCCCAATCTGCTATATGACATAGCAAGTGATCTCAAACTCTTATAGGAGAGGGTTTTATTTAAAAAATCGAGACAAGTGTTGAAAACACCCTAAACTTAGCAAAAATTTAGAGGTGTATTTCACTCATGTTGCAAGATTGGGATGAACCAGAGATGTTGATTCTTTGAAAATGGCATGGCTTGACCCCAAGTTTTCTTGGTGCGAAAACGGAATCTAGTGGAAGAGAGGAAAGGAGATGCTAGAAATGGAGATACAAACTTTGTGCCGTCAGAAGGATAAATTGGAATTTTCCCCAAAAAAGAGACGCTACTCTAGAAAGAGAGATCAGTAGTGAAATGAATCGGAACAAAAGAGTGTCAAAATTGGGTGTATTGAAATGAATCGGAAGAAAGGAGTGTCAAATGCACAAGTGATTAGACATGATATGATGCAACTTTATGTTACCGAGGTGGAGATGACTTTGGATAAACTGTGGGCAACACGAATTAGGATAGAAGGTTAGTAGGCAGAGTATTATTATGCTTTTTGAGGGTTTAGGTTATTGATATTTGTCGTTACAGTAGTCGTATTATTGTAATTCTTAATTTTGATAATTATCATCATCTATTGTTTATCGTATTTCAATGATTATACTACTTAATATTCTTGTTCAGATTTACACCGTTTTCCTTGTTCATTAGTTGCTTGTCCTTCGAAGACAGTCTTTACCTTATCAAACGCTACTTACGTAGTCTTATCATTTTCACAGCGCTAACTTATATGTTTATCATAGAGACTTAACCATTTTTTATGGAGTTTAATTACAAAACCAGTAATATATTCATAAATTTAGCCCTACTCTCAGTAAGGAACACAACTGTATTTGATTTAGGAACAAACAATACATGATTAAAACAATAAATAGACAATACAATTGCAAAATTCAGCTGAAAGCATATAACAAATACAAGAAACCACTAGCCCAAACATATTGTTACAAGAAACCTCTTAACATAGAAACGATTGGCGTTGCACCGTAGTTTGTTGATCTATTTACACATCCAATATACCTTCAGATCACTAGAAAAAGAAGGCCCTCATTTTCACCAAGGAAAGCAGCAGCACTGCAGAATACAGAGGAATGGATAAGAGCAATGGTGAAATAAGAGCACAAGTGAGTACGCGTTGAGACATAATATAATTAAGAAACTAAATGTGTGTGCTTTCAAACTTTTAGATGAGGAGTCAGACGATTCAATAATTACTATACCTTCTGCTTTTCTTTTTCCTGATGCTTTTGTGTGCTGTAAGATGTTCTACCACCTCCGCTTGGCATATTTCCAGAATCTACGTGCCTTTGTTCTCGCACCTTGTTAAAAACCTCAGTGTAATTTTCAGCATCCTGAGGATCATTGTCATCCCATCCGCCAAATTTTGGAACTATAGTTCCTCTATCAGGCTGTTAGAAGGTGAAAAAGTCGCGTCAATTTCAATATCAACCTAGACACAAACTCAATGATATGAAAAATGAACTGGACAAAGATATATAATCTGTTAGAAAGTAGAGAAGCATCAATGTGATTAAATGCAACATTCAGTCTGCAGTATTTGTTAACTTATTGGTTACATGTGATCCAAGGGGTACAATGTAAGAGCCGCTTGCAGAGTCAGAATTTTTATTAAGTGGGTTCAAAATCGAAAGAAGTAAACACTCAACCTAGCCAAATGAGTTCAGATGAACCCCCGGCAATAAGCTGGCTCCGTCCCTGGTAAGATACATAAGCTACAACTGAAACCAGAAGTATGAAGAAATGTACACTATTAGACTTTAGTTATCTTTTAAGGTGACATAATAATGTAAAACTTTTTATATAGTCAGTGTATACAAGTTAAACTGGAGTTGGGGGAATGACTAAACATACCTTAAGCTTATCTCTATCACAAGTTGAAATTTAATCTTCAATTATTATGCAAGACGAAAGAGAATAGGAAGAAACGTACACTTTCTTGCTTCACTTGGTGCCTCCCAGGAGTAACACGAGCACTTTCAAATGATCTTCCAGGAGTACCATGGCTACTGTCATATGAATTATTCTTCCCTTCCCAAACAGGAGATGCAGCTACTCGTCCAGATATCTTCGCGTTGGAATTTGGATGAAGTGGTGATTTCGCAATGCTGTGATCAGACCCTCCACTTTGTCTAGAGGGTCGACCAGAATTTGATCCACGACCTCCACCATGACGTTGGTGAGTACTTGGCTCATTGTGGGCTGGAGAATTAGCGCGAAAATCACCATCTTCTTTACTCACTCGACGTTTGTTTGTCCCCATTGATTCCTCTGACGGAGTTTTAGGCCTGGAGGGAGATGCAAAATTCGGAAACATGTCCGGATTCTCTTGGGGATCATTCGGATTAATCATCTTTCCGCCACGATTTTTCCTTGCATTCTCAAAAACGACAGTATAGGGAGTGTTGTCTTCACGTCCCCAATTACCAAACTTTGGCACATTTGCACGCTGCTGTTAACAATTAAGAGGTAATTCAACATACTGTGAATGTGTCTGCTACGACAAAAGTCATTTTTACAAGAAAAAAATTCATGAATTTATCAAAATTGAACTAAATACTTGAAATCGATCAATATATACAACAAAAAACTAGTTATCAATCCAAATATGCTGGGGTTAGCTCAGTGGTGGATCTAGAGAGTTGATTATGGGTTCACATGAACCTAGTAACTTTTGCCACGACTCAATAAATCTACTAAATATTGGTAAATGGTGATTATACTCAAATATTATTATAATATTAACTTGAGATCGATATAAAAACCTATAAACTTATATAATTTCTCCCTCTCGATCAACTACATAAATCATGATTATCCAAATATTTTGATGATTAGTCTTTTTTACTAGCACCTAAATCTCTAAGAAGACCAAATGACAACCAAGAGGCAGAACTAGAATTTGAATTTTTTTTTTAAAAATCAAAAAATAAAAATTGGGGGAGAGACAAATGGGGAGGATTGAACGGTCACCATGGACAAGGTGAAAGTTCAAGTTAACCACTAAAATTCCCTGAATTAAAAGTTTATAGATCTGAATTGACCACAGAATTCATAGCTCATGTCGTTAACTGAATTCACATATAAATTTTTACACATATTTAATCAATTTGGTAATACAAATAGAGAGTCTATCCTAACCTGCAACTTTGACCCTGCTCTCAAAGTAGAAAACTTAATCCAGATATAACACAAACTAATTAGGCGTCAAAAATTGAGGAAGAAAACTTACGGCCATTGATGTTCTCAACAAGCTTTTCGGAACAAAACTCGATAACAGTTCCTAGGAGAAGCCAAAAAGGGAGAAAATGAAGAAGAAGGTGCAGGGGGAGAAGCTGAGAAGTAGATTATATATAAATGGTGAGAATTTTCAAAGCATTGACTTTGTCACAGCACGTTTTAGTTGACTATTCTCCTCTTACACCCTGTAATGTGTTCAAGTCTTCCTTATCAAAGTCTTCCCTCTTCAATTTTACCACGGCGTTGGTGGACTGTATTTATATATATATATACACACAAGTATGCTATGTTTTTTTCCGCCATTTTTACTCCACTTGCTTAAAAGAGTCCTTTCACCATTTTGAAAAGTTGGAGCTCACTGCTCAGGCTGTTAATACAATCTATTTGAAAAATATAATAGGAAAATAATTATAATCAATGATAAGGGTAAAAAAAAAATTAAGCGTAAAATTATCTCTTGATTTTATAAACTGAATAAGTATTATTGAACATCGTAAAATAGTATATGGGTCAAGTAAAGATAGACGGAAAGAGTATTTAGTCATGAAATTTTTGTACTTTTTTGAGAGTTCAACTTTGAAAATATATATTTGGTCGCGAATCATGTGATTTTATTATATTATTCTAAATCATTATAAAAATCTCAAAGATAATTTTAATTTATATTCATCACTTCAAATTTTAGAATGAAACATACCAAACACCCACTTTCTAACCACTTACCTTTTTGGAAGGTTGGATGAATTTGTGACGAAGTTAGAAATTTCAAAATTTTTTCGTATTTGATTATAAAATATTGTTACTTTTCCTTGGAATCATGTCTTTTCAATCCAAATTACTCCTAAAAAGTTTTTAAAAAATATTTCAATTTATATTTATGATAAATATAAATTGGTCTTTTAACTCTTAAATATTTATTGATTGCTTCATTGAATGATCAAAATTATCTGAAGACTTTTTTGAAGGCAGGGACGTTTCACCTTTATTTGCATCAAAAGCAAACTTTAAAACTCTTTTTTGTCAAGTCAATACTACCCTCTCCCCCTTTTTCCCTCGCGCTCCTGCTCCTGCTTCCCCCGTATATCCAGAGGCATCTAGTAGGCCTAAGAATCAACGTGTTAAAAAATCTGTTGTTTGACAATTTTTGACTCAAAATGAAGATAAAACTCAAGCAATTTGTAATAAATGCAAACATGTTTTAAATCATAAAACTTC
>JBCEWC010007375.1:0-21515 GCA_038996855.1 Solanum aculeatissimum | reverse complement strand
TCGAATTAGAGGCCTGGTAGGAAGCATGATTTTTAGTCGATTGAGTGAATCCTTGGTTCTGATTGTGTTCACAACCTTAATTACCTCTATTTTCTCTCCCACGACCACGAGCTGGAGTGAATGAACTGTGAGAAAGCTGTGTTTTGGGTGCAATAACAGTAAGATCTTCATCTCTTTTTAGTTGTCATTCATTATTCAACAACAATCCATATAAAGCATCAAAAGAAATCTCTTGATGTGATTCAAGTTATCTTGTGAAGGGACGATAGGATGGTCCTAATCCAGCAAGAACAAATTCGACCAAATCATCGTTGGTAACAGGATGCTGCAAAGCAACTAATCTGTCCGAAATTCCTTTCACCTTTATTATGTAGGACTCAATACTTGCATTTTCTCTCTGCAAATTATGCAACTAAGCTTTTAACTCAAGAATTTGTGGCTTTGAACCAGAAGCATAAGTAGTCACAAGTTTAGTCCACGCTCTTCGACCAATTTCAACACCAACTAGTTGAGGTAATATACCTTCAGAGAAAGAAGGAACGATCCAACTTAGGATCAGCTGATTTTCTCTTTCCCTAGAATTATCTGTTGGGTTAGGTTGATTATTTTCCAGAAACCATTCTGAAATCACCTCATCACCTTCAATATGATTATCAAGACCACAACCTCTAATCATAGGGAGAAATTGTGTCTTCCACAATAAGCAATTCGAGGATGTAAGTTTAATAGGCAGTTGATCGGTAAGGTTGGGAGAGGGAAAGGCAGTAGCAAAGGAATTATGTGTAGTGGAAGATGTTCCAGACGTAGTAAAGGAGTCACCTGCCATTGCTATCAAAATTGTACGTTTAATTTTTTTTCTTGTTTAAACCTCTTAGGGCTCTGATACTATATAAGAAGCCCTTAAATATTTATTTTGTGATGTACAGGAGCGCTTGGTTTCAGATCTTCATCAAATTCTTCTTTATAAGAGCTTTCCATTGTAGCAAAATCCTTTTTCAAAGTCACATTACCCTTTTGATTTGTTGATCTTCAATTTTTGGAATATCCACTAATCATTTCTAGCCTTTTTTGCCTTTTCTAGATTGTTCATCTAATACCCCAGAGTCCATGAGGGGAAAAATTGTATGAATTGATCTGGATTACCATTTTTGTGACATAGTTGATCTCTAAGATCCTCGTTATTCATTTTTTGAGGGTTTCTACTTTGGTTTTTTGTCCCCCTTTTTAGCAATCTTTATAACTTGTTTGTCATTAGGCAAAATTCACTTCCTCAAAGTCATCCCTTTTAGTTGCTTTAAGGGCCATGTTCTTCTCTTTTCTCTTGCCTCCAATTTCCTTTTCTTGATTTTTTTAGTTCATAGATCATGAGATTTCCAATTCCCTCATCCATCATCATAGTATCCAAATCATGTGTCTTAGTAATTGCTTCCACATGGCTTTTCCACGATTCAGTAATTCCCACTCAAAAACTGTTTGATGACCTTCCTAGTTAGATTCAATTCTCCCAGTCAGTAGATCTCATTCATAATGGTGGTGAATTTGGTCTTTATATTTCAGATTATCAGTTTTGGATTTTTTTTACCCTGACTCGTTCCTTCCTAGACTGTTTGTAGAGTTTTCCATATCTTTGCATCTGGACATGCTGAAATTCAGTTGTACTTGTCTAGACCTATCCTGCAGATCATTATTTTCTTTGCCTTTGCAATATTTTGAATATCTAGCTTGTCCTCGGTATTTCATTCCTTTCTATCATTTGGTAGTTGCGTTGTTCCATCCACTCCGTTCTTCATGAGTATGGTGGGTCGGTTTAAAATAACACTCCATATATAAAGACTCTCCCTTATCAAGTGATCCATCATCCTACTTTTCCACCATTGATAGTATTTTCCATCGAATAGTAAGGGTATTGTCTGTGACTCTCCTCCCTGTGAGGTAGGTGGTCTAGCCATTAACTTTTTTAGGGTTTGAACCTTTATGTGAAAAGACCTGTTGTTATACCAATTTAAAGAAACTAACCACCTAACAAATACAAGAAATAGGTTCTTGTGATATTATCAACAATAATAATTTAATATGTTTTTACCCTATTAGAAAATCACTTGGAATTTTTTTTAACCACATCTATGGGCACACGTGCAATGAACGTTCCCAAAAACTAGTGTATATTTATAGCTTCCAAATACAATAGAATAAAAACATAAAAATCATCATATAAATTGACAAAAAAAATTATATACATCAAGTCTTGTAATTTGAATTTCAATTTTTTTCTTTGGGGGTAAGGAAGAAATATTTTTAGTAAGGACATAAGATGAATAATTTAGGAAATTATGAAAATCCACTTAACTCCTAATTAATATACCTTTTTTCCCTTGTAACTTTAATCTGCAAAACAAACAAACATATTGTGTATTTGTTTTCAATATATCTTCATCAGACCATTCATTCTCTTTCACATCAACTTTCTTCTTCCTCCTTTTTTACCTTGAAATGAACGAAACTTGTAACTAATATTTTATGATAAAAAATCATTGTAACTAATATTTTATGATAAAAAATCAAACAAGAGGAAAAAGTACTTAAAAGATTTTCTCAACACAGAAAAGGCAGAGGAAAAAATTTTGAAACATCAATACCAGACATAGCATCCATTAAAAAGTTACTAGAGGTAAGATTAATCGTTTTCTTTGTTTTCATCCCTGTTCATCGTGTTTAACGTTTTATCATGTGATTGTGATGATTCTGCATAATTTTTTGAATAGCATGTTCATGTATGAATTTAAGGGTTCAGCATATGGCCTAACCTAATTTTGTGTGTTTCCTGTGATTAAATTGGATTAAGAAAAGGATTGAAAATTTTTTTGGTTGTTTAAAAGAGAATGAACCAGTTGAAATCCTTCTAAACTGTGGCGCTTTTCTTTGAATTTTATACCTAAAATACTAAGTGTTTCCGTTTGATATAATAGTTAAAAAGAATCTCAGTTTTGAATGAAACCCTAACCACCTAAGAAATACTAGAATCAGGTTCTTGTATTATTATCAGTAATAACAAAATAACAGAAATGAAATTAGGATTTATCATGAAAATTCTCCTTGTTCAAGGGAAGAACAACCATAGCCTACAACATGTAGGATGAAAAAGTTCTTACTAAACTTAAAAGAGCGGTTTTAGATTACAGGATGAACTCTAGTACTTTCAATTCAAACAATGAACTATAATTGTTGTCTCTACTCTCCAAGAAGCCAAACTCACTTCTCATTAAAAATCTTGCAAAACTCGCTTTTAAACTTAGAAAAGTTATCACTAAACAATAACTTTAAGTTGAACAAAAAGAATTCTAGCTTCAGAAAGAAAACCTAACTATAGTTCTTTTTTCTTCTGCAGTTTTAAACTCTTCTTTGCCCCTTTGCTTTCTCTTGCGAACGTTCTCCTTTTCCTTATTGCAAAAGACGCCATCCATATATTTTAATCTTCCTTTTATAGGTGTAAGAAAAACCCAAGTAGAATCCTACAAGGAATATGCAAGACCCTACTAGAATCCTACAATGAAAGTGCTTCTCTACTTACTAAACCTCTTTTTCTTATTTAGGATTCTTTCAACTATTAATGAGGTTTTCTCTTGTTCTTGTATGATTAAGAGGGTTCAGAGGCGATAAAAGTAGACAAAATGAATGGGATTTTATGACTCTTACTAAGAGCACAAGTAGTGCAAAAACCAGATGATTTAATAGATGTTAAAACTTTAGCCCGTAATGCTTGACGAATTGTAGGCTAGGATGTGTGCGCCAAACGAGCATGTCAAACACCAAGAAAACCAGCAAAGGAAGCTGATGAGAGTAATATTTTCACCAGAAGAGAATAGTGTCCATCATCACTCGGGCCAGCGTACAACATTCCCCTAGTTACCAAGTCCTTAATATCAAAATGGTAAGGAAAAAATTCATCAGAGACATTGTTAGACTTAGAAAAGGAACTTATAGAAATAAAATAACTAAGTAGCAGTAGGGACATGTAGAAGATTATCAAGTGTAAATTTTGTTATTAGAAGCAGTGATGGAACTTTTACCTACATGTGATATGGAAAATTTAAAACCATTACTGAGAGTTACTTCCTCAGGACCTTGATATTCAGAATGAATAGGAAGGTTATCAAGATCAGAGGTAAGATGATGTGTAGTATCACTATCCATCAACCAATTTTGTGTAGGTGAGCTTTGGGTGTTGGCAAAATTTGAGGTTGGGTGACCTGATGTTTTGGTTCCATTAGGATTTTTAGGTGAGGGACAGATTCGTGCAATGTGTCCTTTTCCTTCACAATTGTGAAGAACAATCATTCACATATCTGAAGATATCGAATTAGAGGCCTGGTAGTAAGCATGATTTTTAGTCGATTGAGTGAATCCTTGGTTCTAATTATGTTCACAACCTTAATTATCTGTGTTTTCTCTCCCACGACCATGAGTTGGAGTGAATGAACTACGAGTAAACTGTGTTCTGGGTGCAATAACAGTAAGAGCTTCATCTCTTTTTAGTTGTCATTCATTATTCAACAACAATCCATATAAAGCGTCAAAAGAAATCTCTTGATGTTATTCAAGTTATCTTGTGAAGGGTCGATAAGATACTCCTAATCCAGCAAGAACAAATTCGACCAAATCATCGTTGGTAACAGTATACTGCAAAGCAGCCAATCTGTCTGAAATTACCTTCGCCTTTATTATATAGGACTCAATACTTGCATTTTCTCTCTACAAATTATGCAACAGAGCTTTTAACTCACGAATTTGTGGCTTTGAACCAGAAGCATAAGTAGTCACAAGTTTAGTCTACGCTCTTCAACCAGTTTTATAACCAACTAGTTGAGGTAATATACCTTCAGAGACAGAAGAAACGATCCAACATAGGATCAATTGGTCTTCTCTTACCCAAGAAATATATGTTGGTTTAGGTTGATTATTTTTCAGAAACCATTCTGGAATCACCTCATCACCTTCAATATGATTATCAAGACCACAACCCCTAATCATAGGGAGAAATTGTATCTTCCACAATAAGCAATTCAAGGATGTATGTTTAATAGGTAGTTTATGGGTAAGGTTGGGAGAGGGAAAGGCAGTAGCAAAGAAATTATGTGTAGTGGAAGATGTTCTAGACGTAGTAGAGGAGTCACCTGCCATTGCTATCAAAATTGTACGTTTAATTTCTTTTTTCTTTTTTAAACCTTTTAGGGCTTTGATACTATATAAGAAGCCTTTAAATATTTATTTTGTGATGTGCAGGAGGTATTGGTTTCAGGTCTTCATCAAATTCTTCTACATAGGAGCTTTCCATTGTAGCAAAATCCTTTTTCATAGTCAACTCACCCTTTTGATTTGTCGATCTTAAATTTTAGGAATATACACTAATCATTTCTAGCCTTTTTTGCCTTTTCTAGATTGTTCATCTAATATTCCAGAATCCATGAGGGGGAAAATTTTATGAATTGATCTGGATTACCATTTTTGTGACACAGTCAATCTCTGAGATCCTTGTTACTCATTTTCTGAGGGTTTCTACTTTTATTTTTTGTCCCCCTTTTTAGCAATCTTTATAACTTGTTTGTCATTTGGCAAAATTCTCTTCCTCAAAGTCATCCCTTTTAGTTGCTTTAAGGGTCATGTTCTTCTCTTTTCTCTTGCCTCCTATTTTCTTTTCTTGATTTTTTTAGTTCATAGATCATGAGATTTCCAATGCCCTCATCCATCATCATAGTATCCAAATTGTGTGTCTCAGTAATTGCTTCCACATGACTTTCCCACGATTCAGTAATTCCCACTAGAAAACTGTTTGATGACTTTCCTAATTAGATTCCCCTATCCCAGTCAATAGATCTCATTCATAATGGTGGTGAATTTGGTATGCATGTCTTTCTATTTCAGATTATCAGTTTTGGATTTTTTTTAACCTGACTTGTTCCTTCCTGGACTGTTTGTAGAGTTTTCCATATCTTTGCATCTGGACATGCTGAAATTTAGTTGTACTTGTCAAGACCTATCCTGCAGATCATGATTTTCTTTGCCTTGGCATTATTTTGAATATCTAGCTTGTCCTCGGTATTTCATTCCTTTCTATCGTTTGGTACTTGCGTTGTTCCATCCACTCCGTTCTTCATGAGTATAGTGGGTCAGTTTAAAATAACACTCCATATATCAAGACTCTCCCTTATCAAGTGATCCATCATCCTACTTTTCCACCATGGATAGTATTTTCCATCGAATAGTAAGGGTCTTGTCTGTGACTCTCCTCCCTGTGAGGTAGGTGGTCTAGCCATTGATTTTTTTAGGATTTGAACCTTTATGTGAAAAGACATGTTGTTATACCAATTGAAAGAAACTTAACCACCTAACTAATACAAGAAACAGGTACTTGTAATATTGTCAACAATAATAATTTAATAAGTTTTTACCCTATTAGAAAATCATTTAAAAAAAAATTTAACCACATCTATGGACACACGTGCAATGAACGTGCCCAAAAACTAGTCTATATTTATAGCTTCCAAATACAGTAGAAAAAAAACATAAAAATCATCATATAAATTGTAAAAAAAAAATTAGATACATCAAGTCTTGTAATTTGAATTTCAATTTTTTTCTTTGGGGGTAAGGAAGAAATATTTTTAGTGAGGAGATAAGATGATTAATTTAGGAAATTAAGAAAATCCACTTATCTACTAATTAATATACCTTTTTTCCCTTGTAACTTTAATCTACAAAACAAACAAACATAATGTATACTTGTTTTCAATATATCTTCATCAGACCACTCATTCTCTTTCACATCAACGTACTTCTTCCTCCTTTACCTTGAAATGAATGAAACTCGTAACTAATATTTTATAGTCAACAATCAAACAAGAGGAAAAAGTACTTACAAGATTTTCTCAACACAGAAAAGGCAGAGGAAAAAGTTTTGAAACATCAATACCAGACATAGCATCCATTAAAAAGTTACTAGAGGTAAGATTAATCATTTTCTTTGTTTTCATCCCTGTTCTTCGTGTTTAATGTTTTATCATGTGATTGTGATGATTCTGCATAATATTTGGAATAGCATGTTCATGTATGAATTTAAGGGTTCAGTATATGCCCTATCCTAATTTTGTGTGTTTCCAGTGATTAAATTGGATTAAGAATAGGATTGAAATATTTTTGGTTGTTTAAAAGAGAGTGAACCAGTTGAAATCCTTCTAAACTATGACCCTTTTCTTTTATACCTAAAATATTAAGTTTTTCCGTTTGATATAATAGTTAAAAAGAATCTCGGTTTTGAATGAAACCCTAACCACCTAACAAATACTAGAACCAGGCTCTTGTATTATTATGAATAATAACAAAATAATAGAAAAGAAATTAGGATTTATCATGAAAATTCTCCTTGTTCAAGAGAAGAACAACCATCGCCTACAGCATGTAGGATGAACAAGTTCTTACTAAACTTAAAATAGCCGTTTTAGATTACAGGATCAACTCTAGTACATTCAATTCTAACAATGAACTATAGTTGTTGTCTCTACCCTCCAAGAAGCCAAACTCACTTCTCATTAAAAATCTTGTAAAACTCGCTTCTATACTTAGAAAAGTTATCACTAAACAATAATTTTAAGTAAAACAAAAATTATTCTAGCTTCAGAAAGAAAACCTAACTTTAGTTCTTTTTTCTTCTGCAGCTTTACACTCTTCTTTGCCGCTTTGCTTTCTCTTGCGAACGTTCTCCTTTTCCTTATTGCAAAAGTCGCCATCCATCTATTTTAATCTTCCTTTTGTAGGAGTAAGAAAAACCCAAGTAGAATCCTACAAGGAATATGCAAGACACTACTAGAATCCTACAAGGAAAGTGCTTCTCTACTTAGTTAACCTCTTTTTCTTATTTAGGATTCTTTCAACTATTAATGAGGTTTTCTCTTGTTCCCGCGTGATTAAGAGGGTCAGAGGCCATAAAAGTAGACAAAATAAATGGGACTTTATGACTCTTACTAAGAGCACAAGTAGTACATAAACCAAATGATTTAATAGATGTTAAAACTTTAGCCCGTAACACTTGACGAATTGTAGGATAGGATGTGTGCGTCAAACCAGTATGTCAAACACCAAGAGAACCAGCAAAGCAAGATGGTGAGAGTAATTTTTTCACCGGAAGCGAATAGAGTCCATCATCACTCGGGCCAGCGTGCAATATTCCCCAAGTTACCAAGTCCTTAATAAAAAAATGGTAAGGAAAAAATTCATTACAGACATTGTTAGACTTAGAAAAGGAACTTATAGAAATCAAATAACTTAATAGCAGTAGGGACATGTAGAAGATTATCAAGTGTAAATATTTTTATTAGAAGCAGTGATGGAACTTTTACCTACATGTGATATGGGTAATTTAGAACCATTACTGAGAGTTACTTCCTCAGGACCTTGATATTCAGAATGAATAGGAAGGTTATCAAGACCAGAGGTAAGATTATGTGTAGTACCACTATCCATCAACCAATTTTGTTTAGGTGAGCTTTGGGTGTTGGCAAAATTTGAGGTTGGGCGACTCGATGTTTTGGTTCCATTAGGAGTTTTAAGTGAGGTACAGACTCGTGCAATGTATCTTTTTTCTTCACAATTGTGAAGAACAATCATTCACATATTTGAAGATATCGAATTAGAGGCCTGGTAGGAAGCATGATTTTTAGTCGATTGAGTGAATCCTTGGTTCTGATTGTGTTCACAACCTAAATTACCTCTGTTTCCTCTCCCACGACCATGAGTTGGAGTGAATGAACTATGAGTAAACTGTGTTCTGGGTGCAATAACAGTCAGAGCTTCATCTTTTTTTTGTTTTCATTCATTATTCAACAACAATTCATATAAAGCATCAAAAGAAATCTCTTGATGTGATTTAAGTTATCTTGTGAAGGGACGATACGTTGGTCCTAATCCAGCAAGAATAAATTCGACCAAATCATCGTTGGTAAAAAGATGCTACAAAGCAACCAATCTGTCTGAAATTCCATTCGCCATTATTATATAGGACTCAATACTTGCATTTTCTCTCTGCAAATTATGCAACAGAGCTTTTAACTCACGAATTTGTGGCTTTGAACCAGAAGCATAAGTAGTCACAAGTTTAGTCCACGCTCTTCGACCAGTTTTAACACCAACTAGTTGAGGTAATATACCTTCAGAGACAGAAGAAACGATCCAACATAGGATCAGCTGGTCTTCTCTTACCCAAGAATTATATGTTGGGTTAGGTTGATTATTTTTCAGAAACCATTATGGAATCACCTCATGACCTTCAATATGATTATCAAGACCACAACCCCTAATCATAAGGAGAAATTGTGTCTTCCACAATAAGCAATTCAAGTATGTAAGTTTAATAGGTAGTTTATGGGTAAGGTTGAGAGAGGGAAAGGCAGTAGCAAAGCAATTATGTGTAGTGAAAGATGTTCTAGACGTAGTAGAGGAGTCACCTGCCATTGCTATCAAAATTGTATGTTTAATTTCTTTTTTCTTGTTTAAACCTTTTAGGGCTCTGATACTATATAAGAAGCCTTTAAATATTTATTTTGTGATGTGCAGGAGGTATTGGTTTCAGGTCTTCATCAAATTCTTCTACATAGGAGCTTTCCATTGTAGCAAAATCCTTTTTCATAGTCAACTCACCCTTTTGATTTGTCGATCTTAAATTTTAGGAATATACACTAATCATTTCTAGCCTTTTTTGCCTTTTCTATATTGTTCATCTAATATTCCAGAATCTATGAGGGGGAAAATTTCATGAATTGATCTGGATTACCATTTTTGTGACACAGTCGATCTCTGAGATCCTTGTTACTCATTTTCTTAGGGTTTCTACTTTTATTTTTTTACCCCCTTTTTAGCAAACTTTATAACTTGCTGTCATTAGGAGAAATTCACTTCCTCAAAGTCATTCCTTTTAGTTGCTTTAAGGGCCATGTTCTTCTCTTTTCTCTTGCCTCCTATTTCCTTTTCTTGATCTTTTTAGTTCATAGATCATGAAATTTCCAATTCCCACATCCATCATCATAGTATCCAAATCGTGTGTCTTAGTAATTGCTTCCACATGGCTTTCCCACGATTCTGTAATTCCCACTCAAAAACTATTTGATGACCTTCCTAGTTAGATTAACCTCTCCCAGTCAGTAGATCTCATTCAGAATGATGGTGAATTTGGTATGCATGTCTTTCTATTTCAGATTATCAATTTTGGATTTTTTTAACCTGACTTGTTCCTTCCTGGACTGTTTGTAGAGTTTTCCATAACTTTTCATCTTGACATGTTTAAATTCAGTTGTACTTGTCTAGACCTATCCTGCAGATCATGATTTTCTTTGCCTTTGCATTATTTTGAATATCTAGCTTGTCCTCAGTATTTCATTCCTTTCTATCGTTTGGTACTTACGTTGTTCCATCCATTCTGTTCTTCATGAGTATGGTGGGTCCTATTAAAATAACACTCCATATATCAAGACTCTCCCTTATCAGGTGATCCATCATCCTACTTTTCCACCATTGATAGTGTTTTCCATCGAATAGTAAGGGTCTTGTCTGTGACTCTCCTCCCTATGAGGTAGGTGGTCTAGCCATTGATTTTTTTAGGGTTTGAACCTTTATGTGAAAAGACCTGTTGTTATACCAATTGAAAGAAACTTAACCACCTAACAAATACAAGAAACAGGTTCTTGTAATATTATCAACAATAATAATTTAATAGGTTTTTACCCTATTAGAAAATCACTTGGAATTTTTTTTAACCACATCTATGGACACACGTGCAATGAACGTGCCCAAAAACTAGTCTATATTTATAGCTTCCAAATACAGTAGAATAAAAAAATAAAAATCATCATATAAATTGACAAAAATAAATTAGATACATCAAGTCTTGTAATTTGAATTTCAATTTTTTTTCTTTGGGGTAAGAAATATTTTTAGTGAGAAGATAAGATGAATAATTTAGGAAATTAAGAAAATTCACTTATTTCCTAATTAATATACCTTTTTTCCCTTGTAACTTTAATCTATAAAACAAACAAATATAATGTGTTTTTGTTTTCAATATATCTTTATCAGACCACTCATTCTCTTTCACATCAACTTTCTTCTTCCTCCTTTTTTACCTTGAAATGAATGAAACTCGTAACTAATATTTTATGGTCAAAAATCAAACAAGAGGAAAAAGTACTTAAAAGATCTTTTCAACACAGAAAAGGCAGAGTAAAAAGTTTTGAAACACCAATACCAGACATAGCATCCATTAAAAAGTTACTAGAGGTAAGATTAATCATTTTCTTTGTTTTCATCCTTGTTCATCGTGTTTAACGTTTTATCATGTGATTGTGATGATTCTGCATAATTTTTTGAATAGCATGTTCATGTATGAATTTAAGGGTTCAGTATATGCCCTATCCTATTTTTGTGTGTTTTCTGTGATTAAATTGGATTATGAATAGGATTGAAAAATATTTGGTTGTTTAAAAGAGAGTGAACCAGTTGAAATCCTTCTAAACGGTTGCCCTTTTCTTTGAATTTTATACCTAAAATATTAAGTGTTTCCATTTGATATAATAGTTAAAAAGAATCTCGGTTTTTAATGAAACCCTAACCACCTAACAAATACTAGAACCAGGTTCTTGTATTATTATCAGTAATAACAAAATAACATAAATGAAATTAGGATTTATCATGAAAATTCTCCTTGTTCAAGGGTAGAACAACCATAGCCTACAACATGTAGGATGAACAAGTTCTTACTAAACTTAAAAGAGCGGTTTTAGATTACAGGATCAACTCTAGTACCTTCAATTCTAACAATGAACTATAATTGTTGTCTCTACTCTCCAAGAAACCAAACTCACTTCGCATTACACAACAACTACAACATACCTAGTGAAATCCCACAAGTGGGGTCTGGAGAGGGTAAAATGTATGCAGACCTTACTATTACCTCAGAGGTAGAGAGGTTGTTTCCTGGGAACCCTCGTCTCAGAAACCCAAAAGCAGAATAACTAGATATACAAAAACGAGAAAGAAAAGAAAACAGGAAGACCAACTAATAACACAAAGTACATAGTAGGGTGTAAAATGGTAGAAATATCCACATATATATGATCAGTAATGATAACCCAGGATATAAAAACGCGACTAATCCTATTACCCTACTATACCCCAAAACCAGACGTCAACCTAATCCTACTTACCTATTAGCCTGCTACTCTAATCCGCGACCTAATCCACTTCTCATTACAAATCTTGCAAAACTTGCTTTTACACTTAGAACAGTTATCACCAAACAACAATTTTAAGTTGAACAAAAAGTATTCGGGCTTTAGAAAGAAAACCTAACTCTAGTTCTTTTTGCTTCTGCAGTTTTACACTCTTCTTTGCCCGTTTGCTTGCTCTTGCGAACGTTCCTCTTTTTCTAATTGCAAAACCCGTCATCCATCAATTTTAACCTTTCTTTTATAGGAGTATGCAAAACCCTAGTAGAATCCTACAAGGAATATACAAGACCCTACTAGAATCCTACAAGGAAAGTGCTTTTCTACTTTTTTAACCTCTTTTTCTTATTTAGGATTCTTTCAACTATTAATGAGTTTTTCTCTTGTTCCCTCATTATTAAGAGAGTCAAAGGCCTTAAAATAAAGTACACTCACTAAATGAGACTTTATGATTCTTACTAAGAGAACAACTAGTGCATAAACTAGATGATTTAGTAGACATTAAAACTTTAGCCGGTAACGCTTGACAAACTGTAGGATAGGATGTGTGCGCCAATCGAGCATGCCAAACACCAAGAGAAGCAGAAAAGGAAGACGGTGAGAGTAATTTTATCATCGGAAGAGAATAGAGTCTATCACCACTCAGGTCGGTGTGCAGTATTCTCCTCGTTACCAAGTCCTTAATCAAAAAAGGGTAAGGGAAAAATTCAACAGAGACATTGTTAGACTTAGAAAAGGAACTTATAGAAATCAAATTCTAAGTAGTAGTTGGGACATGTAGAATATTTTTAAGTGAATTTCTTTTTATTAGAAGCAGTGATGGAACTTTTACCTACATGAGATATGGGTAATTCAGAACCATTACTGAGAGTTACTTCCTCAGGACCTTGATATTCAGAATGAATAGCAAGGTTATCAAGATCAGAGGTAAGATGATGTGTGGTACCCCTATCCATCAACCAATTTTTTGTAGGTGAGCTTTGGAAGGTGGACAAATTTAAGGCTGGGCAATCGGACGTTTTGGTTCCATTAGGAGTTTTAGGTGAGGGACAAATTCATGCAATGTGTCCTCTGCCTTCACAGTTGTTGTGCGAACAATCATTGACATGTCTGAAGATATCGAATTAGAGGATTGGTTGGAAGCATGATTTTAAGTCGAATTAAAGAATCCTTGGTTCTGATTGCATCTATGACCTCAATTACCTCTGTTTCCTCTCCCACGACCATGAGTTGGAGTGAATGAACTATGAGTAAACTGTGTTGTGGGTGCAATAACAGTAAGAGCTTTATCTCTTTTTAGTTGTTGTTCTTCATTCAACAACAATCCATATGAAGCGTCAAAAGAAATCTCCTATTGATGTGATTCAAGTGATCTCTTGAAGGGATGATAAGTTGGTCCTAATCTAGAAAGAACAAGTTTGACCAAATCATCGTTGGTAAAAAGATGTTGCAAAGCAGCCAATCTGTGAAAAATTCCTTTCGCCTTTATCTTATAGGACTCAATACTTGTATTTTCTCTCTACAAATTATGCAACTGAGCTTTTAACTCATAAATATATGGCGTTGAATTAGAAGCATAAGCAGTCACAAGTTTAGTCCACGCTCTTCGACTAGCTTCAGCACTAACTAGTTGAGGTAATATACCTTTGGAGACAGAAGAAATGATCCAACTTAGGACAAGTTGATCTTCTCTTACCCAAGAATTATATGTTGGGATAGGTTTACTATTTTCCAGAAACCATTCTGGAATCACCTCATCACCTTCAATATGATTATCAAGACCACAACCCCTAACCATAGGGAAAAAGTTTGTCTTCCACAACAAGAAATTCGAAGATGTAAGTTTAACAGGCAATTGATGGGCAAGGTTGGGAGAGAGAAAGCCAGTATCAAAGGAATTATATGTAGTGAAAGATGTTTCAGATGTAGCAGAGGAGTCACCGGTCATTGTTATCAAAATTGTACATTGAATTTCTTTTTGGCTGTTTAAACCTCTTAGGGCTCTGATACCATATAATAAGCTTTTCAATATATATTTTGTGATGTACAGGAGTGATTGGTTTCAGGTCTTCAACAATTCTTCTTCAGAGGAGCTTTCCATTGTAGCAAAATCCTTTTTCATAGTCAAATCACCCTTTTGATTTGTCAATCTTCGATTTAATGAATATAAACTGATCATTTCTAGACTTTTTTTGTCTTTTTTAAATTGTTCTTCTCGTACCCCAGAGTCTATGAGGGGCAAAATTTGATGAAGTAATCTGGATTACCATTTTTTTGACACTGTTGATTTCTGAGATCCTTGTTTGTCATTTTCTGAGGGTTTCTTCTTTGGTTTTTTGTCCCCCTTTTTAGTATTCTTTATAATTTTTTTGTCATTAAGGAAATATTCTATTCCTCAAAGTCATCCCTTTTAGTTGCTTTAAGGACCATGTTCTTCTTTTTTCTCTTGTCTTCTATTTCCTTTTCGTGATTTTTTAGTTCATAGGTCATGAGATTTTCAATGAGCTCATCCATCATCATAGTATCCAAATTAAATTGTGTGTCTCAATAATTGCTTCCATATGGCTTTCCCATGATTGAGTAATTCCCACTCAAAAACTGTTTGATGACCTTCCTAATTAAATTCACCTCTCCCAGTCAGTAGATCTCATTCATAATGGTGGAGAATTTGGTATGCATGTCTTTCTATTTCAGATTATCAATTTTGAATTTTTTTTTAACTTGACTTGTTCCTTCCTGGACTGTTTGTAGAGTTTTCCATATCTTTGCATCTGAACATATGCTGAAATTCAGTTGTACTAATCTAGACCTATCCTGCAGATCATGACTTTCTTTTCCTTTGCATTATTTTGAATATCTAGCTTGTCCTCAATATTTCATTCCTTTCTATCGTTTGGTACTTGCATTGTTCCATCCACTCTGTTCTTCATGAGTATGGTGGGTTCGTTTATAATAACATTCCAAATTTTAAGACTCTCCCTTATCAGGTCATCCATCATCCTACTTTTCTACCATTGATAGTATTTTCCATCGAATAGTAAGGGTCTTGTCTGTGACTCTCCTCCCCGTGAGGCACGTGGTGTAGTGATTGATTCTTTTTAGGTTTTGAACCTTTATGTGAAAAGACCTTCTCTTATACCAATTAGAAGAAACCTTAACCACCTAACAAATACAAGAACCATGTTCTTGTAATATTATCAACAATAATAATTTAATAGGGTTTTTACCTATTAGAAAATCATTTGGAACAAAACTTTTAACCACATCAATGGACACACGTGCAACGCACGTGCCCAAAAATTAGTCTATATATATATAGCTTCCAAATACAGTAGAATAAAAACACAAAAATCATCATATAAATTGACAAAAAAAAATTAGATACATCAAGTCTTGTAATTTGAATTTCAATTTTTTCTTTGGGGGTAAGGAAGAAATATTTTTAGTGAGGAGATAAGATGAATAATTTAGGAAATAATGAAAATCTACTTATCTCCTAATTAATATACCTTTTTAGCCTTTGTAACTTTAATCTTTCATCAGTCCACTCATTCTCTTTAACATCAACTTTCTTCTTCCTCCTTTTTTACCTTTAAATGAACGAAACTCGTAACAAATATTTTATGGTCAAAAATCAAACAAGAGGAAAACGTACTTAGAAGATTTTCTCAACACAGAAAAGGCAGAGGAAAAAGTTTTGAAACATCCATACCAATCATAGCATCCATTAAAAAGTTACTAGAGGTTAGATTAGTCATTTCTTTGTTATTCATACCTGTTCATTCCGTTTAACGTTTTATCATGTGATTATGATGATGCTTCATAATTTTTTTAATAGCATGTTCATGTATGAATTTAGGGATTCAGTATATGCCCTATCCTAATTTTGTGTGTTTCCTGTGATTAAATTGGATTAAGAATAGGATTGAAAAATTTTAGGTTATTTAAAAGAGAGTGAACCAGCTAAAATCCTTCTAATCTGTGGCCCTTTTCTTTGAATTTTATACCTAAAATATTAAGTATTTCCGTTTGATATAATAGTTAAAAAGAATTTCGATTTTGAATGAAACCCTAACCACCTAACATATACTAGAACCAGGTTCTTGTATTATTATCAGTAATAACAAATTAACAGAAATGAAATTAGGATTTATCATGAAAATTCTCCTTGTTCAAGGGAAGAACAACCATAGCCTACAACATGTAGGATGAAAAAGTTCTTACTAAACTTAAAAGAGCGATTTTAGATTACAAGATCAACTCTAGTACCTTCAATTCTAAAAATGATCTATAACTGTTGTCTCTACTCTCCAAGAAGTCAAACTCACTTCTCATTAAAAATCTTGCAAAACGCGCTTTTAAACTTAGAAAAGTTATCACTAAATAATAATTTTAAGTTGAACAAAAAGAATTCTAGCTTCAGAAAGAAAACCTAACTCTAGTTCTTTTTTCTTCTGTAGTTTTACACTCTTCTTTGCCCCTTTGCTTACTCTTGCGAACGTTCTCCTTTTCCTTATTGCAAAAGCTACCATCCATCTGTTTAAATCTTCCTTTTATAGGAATAAGCAAAACCCTACTAGAATCCTACAAGGAATATGCTCCCCTACTAGAATCCTACAAGGAAAGTGCGTCTCTGGTTAGTTAACATCTTTTTCTTATTTAGGATTCTTTCAACTATTAATGAGGTTATCTCTTGTTCCCACGTTATTAAGAGAGAAAAAGGCGATGAAAGTAGACTAAATAAATGAGACTTTATGACTCTTACTAAGAGCATAAGTAGTGCATAAACTAGATGATTTGATAGATGTTAAAACTTTAGCCAGTAATGCTTGACGAACTGTAGGACAGGATGTGTGCGCCAGACGAGCATGCCAAACACCAAGAGAAGCAAAAAAGGAAGCTGGTGAGAGTAATTTTGTCACCGTAAGAAAATAAACTCCATCATCACTCGGGTCGGCATGCAATATTCCCCTCTTTACCAAGTCCTTAATCAAAAAATGGTATAGAAAAAATTCAACAGATACATTGTTAGACTTAGAAAAGGAACTTATAGAAATCAGATAACTAAGTAGCAGTAGGGACATGTAGAAGATTATGAAGTGTAAATTTTTTTATTAGAAGCAGTGATGGAACTTTTACCTTTATGTGATATGGGTAATTTAGAACCATTACCGAGAGTTACTTCCTCAGGACCTTGATATTCAGAATGAATAGCAAGGTTATCAAGATCAGAGGTAAGATGTCGCGTGGTACCACTATCTTTCAACCAATTCTGTGTAGGTGAGCTTTTGGTGTTGGTCAAATTTGAGGTTGTGACCTGATGTTTTTGTTCCATTAGGAGTTTTAGGTGAGGCACAGACTTGTGAAATATGTCCTTTGTCTTCACAGTTGTGAAGAACAATCGTTGACATGTCTGAAGATATCATGGTAGGAAGCATGATTTTGATTCGACTGAGTGAATCCTTGATTCTGATTGTGTCCACGTCCTCAATTACCTCTGTTTCCTCTCCTACGACCACGAGTTGAAGTAAATGAACTATGAGTAAACTGTGTTGTGGGTGCAATAATAGTAAGAGCTTCATCTCTTTTTAGTTGACATTCTTCATTCAACAACAATCCATATAAAACTTCAAAAGAAATCTCTTGATGTGATTCAAGTTATCTTGTGAAGTGACGATAAGTTGGTCCTAATCTAGAAAGAACAAATTCGACCAAATCATTGTTAGTAACAGGATGATGCAAAGTAGCCAATCAGTCCAAAATTCACTTCGCCTTTATCATATAGGAATCAATACTTGCATTCTCTCTCTACAAATTATGCAATTGAGCTTTTAACTCACTAATTTATGACTTTGAATCAGAAGCATAAGCAGTCACAAGTTTAGTCCACACTCTTTGACCAGTTTTAGCACTAACTAGTTGAGGTAATATACCTTCAGAGACAGAAGCAACGATCCAAATTAGGACAAGTTGATCTTCTCTTACCCAAGAATTATATGTTGGGTTAGGTTGATTATTTTCTAGAAACCATTCTGGAATCACCTCATCACCTTCAATATGATTATCAATACAACAAACCCTAACCATAGGGAGAATATTATGTCTTCCACAACAAGATATTCGAGGATGTAAGTTTAACAGGCAGTTGATGAGCAAGGTTAGTAGAGGGAAAGGCAGTAGCAAAGGAATTATGTTTAGTGAAAGATGTTTCAGTTGTTTTAGCGGAGTCACATTCCATTGCTATCAAAATTGTACGTTTAATTTCTTTTGCTTGTTTAAGCCTCTTAGGACTCTAATACCATATATGAAGCCTTTCAACATATATTTTGTGACGTACAGGAGTGATTGGTTTCAGGGCTTCATCAAATTCTTCTTCAGAGGAGCTTTCCATTGAAGCAAAATCCTTTTTCATAGTCAAATCACCCTTTTGATTTGTCAGTCTTCGATTTTCGGAATATACACTGATCATTTCTAACCTTTTTTTGCATTTTTTAGATTGTTCTTTTAATACCCCAGAGTCCATGAGGGGCAAAATTTGATGAAGTGATCTGGATTACCATTTTTATGACATGGTTGATCTCTGAGATCCTTGTTATTTATTTTCTGAGGGTTTCTTTTTTGGTCTTCTGTCCCCCTTTATAGCATTCTTTATAACTTGTTTGTCATTAGGCAAAATTATCTTCCTCAAAGTCATCCCTTTTAGGTTCTTTAAGGACCATGTTCTTCTCTTTTCTCTTGCCTCCTATTTCCTTTTCTTGATTTGTTTAGTTCATAGGTCATGAGATTTCCAATGAGCTCATCCATCATCATAGTATCCAAATCTTGTGTCTTAATATTTGCTTCCACATGGCTTTCCCACGATTCAGTAATTCCCACTCAAGAACTGTTTGATGACCTTCCTAGTTAGATTCACCTCTACCAGTCAGTAGATCTCATTCATAATGGTGGTGAATTTGGTATGCATGTCTTTCAATTCCAGATTATCAATTTTGGATTTTTTTTAACCCGACTAGTTCCCTCCTGGACTGTTTGTAGAGTTTTACATATCCTTGCATCTGGACAAGCTGAGATTCGGTTGTACTTGTCTAGACCTATCTTGCAGATCATGATTTTCTTTGCCTTTGCATTATTTTGAATGTCTAGCTTTTCCTCAGTATTTCATTCCTTTCTATCATTTAGTAATTGCATTGTTCCATCCACTCTATTTTTCATGTGTATGGGGGGTCCGTTTAAAATAATACTCTATATATCAAAACACTCCTTTATCAGGTGATCCATCATTCTACTTTTCCACCATTGACAGTATTTTCCATCGAATAGTAAGGGCCTTGTCTGTGACTCTCCTCCCTGTGAAGTAGGTGGTGTAGCCATTGATTCTTTTTAGGGTTAGAACCTTTATGTGAAAAGACCTTCTCTTATACCAATTGAAGGAAACATAACCACCTAACAAATACAAGAACCATATTCTCGTAATATTATCAACAATAATAATTTAATAGGTTTTTAACCTATTAGAAAATCACTTGGAACAAAACTTTTAACCACATCTATGGACACACGTGCCCAAAAACTAGCCTATATATATAGATTCCAAATACAGTAGAATAAAATCCTAAAAATCATCATATAAATTGACAAACAAAATTAGATACATCAAGTCTTGTAATTTGAATTTCAATTTTTTCTTGGGGGTAAGGAAGATATATTTTTAGTGAGGAGATAAGATGAATAATTTAGGAAATTATGAAAATCCACTTATATCCTAATTAATATACCTTTTTTGCCCCTGTAACTTTAATCTACAAAACAAACAAATATATTGTGTATTTGTTCTCAATATATCTTCATCAGACCACTCATTCTCTTTCACATCAACTTTCTTGTTCCTCCTTTTTTACCTTGAAATGAACGAAACTCGTAACTAATATTTTATGGTAAAAAACCAAACAAGAGGAAAAATTACTTAGAAGATTTTCTCAACACAGAAAAGGCAGAGGAAAAAGTTTTGAAACATCAATACCAGTCATAGCATCCATTAAAAAGTTACTAAAGGTAAGATTAGTCATTTCTTTGTTTTTCATCCCTGTTCATCCCGTTTAACATTTTATCATGTGATTATGATGATTCTTAATAATTTTTTTAATATCATGTTCATGTATGAATTTTGGGGTTCAGTATATGCCCTATCCTAATTTTGTGTGTTCCTGTGATTAAATTGGATTAAGAATAGGATTGAAAAAATTTAGGCTATTTAAAAGAGTGAACCTGCTAAAATCCTTCTAAACTGTGGCCCTTTTATTTGAATTTTATACCTAAAATATTAAGTGTTTCCGTTTGATATAATAGTTAAAAAGAATTTCGGTTTTGAATGAAACCCTAACCACCTAACAAATACTAGAACCAGGTTCTTGTATTATTATCAGTAATAACAAATTAACAGAAATGAAATTAGGATTTATTATGAAAATTCTCCTTGTTCAAAGGTAGAACAACCATAGACTACAACATGTAGGATGAACAAGTTCTTACTAAACTTAAAAGAGCGGTTTTAGATTACAAGATCAACTCTAGTACCTTCAATTCTAAAAATATATAATTGTTGTCGCTACTCTCCAAGAAGCCAAACTCACTTCTCACTACAAATCTTTCAAAACTCGTTTTTACACTTAGAATAGTTATCACTAAACTATCAAATTAAGTTGAACAAAAAGTATTCTAGCTTCAGAAAAAAAACCTAACTCTAGTTCTTTTCTCATCTGCAGTTTTATACTCTTCTTTGCCCCTTTGCTTGCTCTTGTGAATGTTCTCCTTTTCCTTATTGCAAAAGCCGCCATCCATCTATTTTAATGTTCCTTTTATAGGAGTAAGCTAAACCCTAGTAGAATCCTACAAGGAATATGCAAGACCCTACTAGAATCCTACAAGGAAAGTGCTTCTTTACTTAGTTTTTTTTTGTTGGTAAATTAGGAAATATTATATTAATGCTTAATATGCGTCATTACAATTTAGTGGCAGAGCACTTGTTCTGCTAGTATATTCCTTAGGAGGGGGATAGACAGTACTACTACAAAAATTTGTTACATTCGACATAGTAATTGTCGGTCTACGTTGTAGCCTCACAAAAAGTGTCTCATTCTTGTCAGCTTCAATCTTATTTTGGACAAAAGATGGCGGGGCTTCTAGGGTAATTTGAGGGTGTAAGTCGTTCATGTTTGCTCCCTCCTTTGCAAGCGCATCTGCTACACTATT